>VJOZ01033596.1:0-12431 GCA_009801055.1 Stichopus horrens
CCTTTAAGTACATGTGACATGAAAAACCCATCTCGGAGTATTAACTTGAAGGACAATTGAGAATGTAATAATCATAGAGGGTTATATTTTCGAAGCATAAATTACCTCTTCCCCTTCCTCCCCATGACATCGTTTCTGTCGTTCCTTAACAAATTCTTGGCTACGTGCATAAAATGCTTCAGTTTACAACATAGAGCTAGTAGGAATGATAACACGTAGTAGTCATACACATCTTTTATTTCATTCATAACCAAGGCGAGCTATACCCGCAACTGTTTAAGTTTCCCACGGGACAAGAAAAGAATTCAGAGTGATTGTCTTTATTATATTTGGTTAGCATTCTGACAACTAAAGCTAAATTAATGACGGTTAATCGCTCCCAGTGTAACAATTTCCAACATGATCTTCTTATCAATCCAATTATTAAAAGATTATGGATGATTAATGTATTACTGTAATTAATCTCTGCTGCAAGACAGTACGGGTCAGTTTAAAGGTATCGTCTGTAGCTTAAAAAATACATGTAGTTAAGTCTTTCTTTGATGTACCTCAATATTGCATTGTTAATTAGCGAGAATTTCAACAGCTGCTGAACTTTACTGGTGGCCATTATTGTCTAATAGAATGAACTATTCGGGCTCACAGCAGTTTCATGTTGTTAAAAAGTATCTAAAAAAGGGAGTTACCATATATTGTTATAAAATTTAATGAATCCTGTATATATGTTTCTCCTATTAAGATAACCATCTCAAACTACGGTATGATACCGGATTATCATAACGTAATGGTCATTCCAGCCCAATTGTTATGTAAACATAACAATTTTGTTTACAAAAAGGAAGGAAAAAAAAAGTTGCAGAACATCTAACTTAAGAAAAAACAGTGACATATTAGCGATATGTTCTTACCGGTGACGTCTGCAATTTTTAATTGACTTTCATGCTTTAATCAGTCATTGTAGTTAAATGTTTTTTTGTTGTTGTCACAAGTCGGGCGAAGGGTCTGTGGTAGATCCCTAGATTTTGATTATCAAGAGGATTTTTTTTGTACAATCTGAGATCAGTAGGATATAGCTTTCTTATATCTGTTGGAGGCAGGTCTCCTCACCCAAGTTAGGGCCGGGGTGGGTATGAACATGGAACTCCATGTTGTACTCAAAATGCATTTAGGGCTTTAAGGAGTGTAGGCAGTCTTTTTGTCTCGTGAGACGTTGAATCACGACGTCATGTATTATTTCTGAAGGAAAAAAATCAGGGCAACATGAGCACAGTTAGGTCAATGAGTCATATGTGGTTAACGGGGACTGAGCTGTAATGCGCTTCTGTGAAGATCGCCAAATTTACCCAAAGTTCAAATTAAGTTCGCGTACCTTGCACAGATTAACACAATTATTTACCGGATCATGTCGGATGTCATATGATGCTGTATGCTGAAAACAAAAAACCTCAACTTCCAAAGCGTAGAGATGTAAAATGAGATATATTGACCAGAAAAATGCTATTTTAATGCCTTGCAAGATTTGATATTAACGCAAAACCCCTAACGATCAAATTATGACATTCGTGAACGTGCATGTTGGTCGCATTCGATAGAATGCCCTTGGCAACAGATAAAACAAAAACAACAGAAAAAAAACATGTTATACTCCTGACATATATCACACGTGAAGTAAACGAACTGAGTACTTTGAGATTCATCAAGATTTGCAAAAAGTTTGAGAAGCAGATCCTTGTAACAGGCTGTCAATCATTACAACCATGAATGTACGTGTTGTGACGAGCACGCTGGTGCGGCAAGCTGTTCTTAACAAATTCCCATTTCGTTCATCTTTTCAGGTATTTTTTTCATGTGTGTGTGTTGGTGTGGAAATTCTCTCATGAATACAGATCTGTTCAATACAGTGTACTTGAGTAGAACTTAAGAACCCCAATCTGACTCCGCCAGGAAATTTTAATGGCAAAAAAAAAGAAGAAAAAAGGCGGCGTCCTTTACAACCTGTGAAACAAAAACGTACCCAACAGAATGATACTTACGACAAAAAACTATATATAACAGATAAAGATGGAGGAGATTCCCTTGTTCAATACCACAATGGTAATTGCAATGGCTGTATACTAATTTCGAGGAAGGCATTTGCAATGTTATTCGGCAAATGGAATTCGAGCAGTGCAGAGAAAAATTACTTGACAACTAAAAAGACACATCAAATTAGGTTAGAAGCTAGTGTCTTCAAATTTTCATATCTTGGTTTTGTTTGAGCCCTATTTAGAAGATTTAATTTTTCTGTGTACAAACACAGGCTGAGTTTNNGGGGGGGAGGGGGGCACACTTATTATTTTCTTTATGTCGACTGATAAAACATCGACGGAGTGTATTTGTGTCTAGTTGGATTTAAGGAAGGGCTTGGGGGAGGGGGCGTTGAGTGTGGAGTCTGTTATAGCGTAGGTTAGCTACTTGATCTAGGTTACTGTAGCTAAAGCTTTCCCCCAACGGGGTGGTTGGAAATACAGCCCTGACTCTGGCTCAACGCATGTGGGAATTGGAAAAAATCTGGGCCAACAACAGTATCCCTGTCGTTCTGTCGTGAGTAGCCGCGGCCATAACTTTTATACAGCCCTAGTTATATGACATGACCATCTTACCCTAAGTACGACAGCCGATCGCTCCATTACAATAATGTGTAGGTATAAAAGTGAAAGTTTTTCAGTAAAAGTAATAGAAATCATGATGATTAGAAAATGTCCACAAGGGTATAGAGGCAAGGGTGGATCACTTTTCCCCTCTGGAAATCAGGAAGTTAAAAAAAAGTTAAGAGAAGAAAAAAAATCAGCTGTTAGTAGTGGATGTTTAAATTTCCAGATTAGTGTTGTAAAAAAAAAAAAATACAGTACTTGGTGGCGTTTACAAGTCCAGTAGGAGGTGCTGTATGTGCTGCTATGTGAGAAGCATTATCATGAGTTATCTAGATTTTTTTTCTCAGGGCGCTAAACGCCAACCAGTGGTGGAGTTCCGCCTAGATAGTGTCATTATACTGGTCCAGCCCCCACTCGAACTCCCTGCCCATTAAGTTACCTCCTCTGGATGACAAAAACTGGTAAGCCAATGTGCTAAAGCTCTTTTCAGGGAGTAATAGCCTACCCCCTGATCTGATATAAACTTAAAGTTCCTCCCTCACTTGGTTTTATCTCATCCTAACACATGTACTGTATGAAATAACGGGATGAGATAACGGGATGAGATAAAGTAGTTGATTTGATGTTAGAGCCCTAGTTAGAGATTATTATGGCTCTTTCGGTTCAGTTGCCATGGTAATATTGTGCGTGATTGATATGTGATACATGGGAGTCTAACCTGGTATAGTACTGAAGGTGACCTGGAACCCCCCATGAATTAGGTAAAGATGTGTATGAGTGTTTGTATGCAGATGCGCGAAAGAAAATTCCAATCTCAAAAGTTTGCGTCTGTCACTCCTTCTTGACCGCGAATGAAGATTTAAGTTGGTAGATTGGTAACCCATCGTCTTAAGTTGTGTCCACCCTCAAAATTTAAGGTCAGAGGTCAAATTAGTGAAAATCTTACTTTTGCTTTAGGCCCTATTTCTTAATACAAAATGGCTATTTTCATAGGATCTTCAAATATATGAGCAATATGTTACATTTTACTCAGAAAATCATGTTTGTATGTCTTGTAAGGTCAAAGGCAAAGTTCAGAGGTCAAGGTCCAATTTGACACCAAAAGTTTGCATCCACAACTCCACCCGGGCCGCAGTGCCGATGAGAGTCAAAGTTGGTAGATGATGATTGATCCATCGTCTATGTCTTCAGTCACAATTTAAGATCAGAGGTCAAAAGTTAGAGGTCAAGTTAGTGAAAAGGGTATTTTAGTCTTGCTATTTTCATTGTCTTTCAAGTACATTACCAATTTCAAGATTTAAAAGAAAAGTTTGTGTATGTATTTGTTTTAAGGTCAAAGGTCAATTTCAGAGGTCAAAGGTCAACTTTGACTTCTTAAAACTCGCTTCGAAACTTCTCCTAGACCGCAGTACTTATGAGGGTCAAAGTTGTTAGATAGGTGAACCATCGTCTGGGTTTGTTTCGTAGAAATTTACGCAGGTAAAACTAAAATATAGCTCCCCGTGAATTCACAAAGGATCAATGAGTGGACGTATAACTTTTAACGTGAAAACAAATACCTTTGTTCACTTACGTCATTGTACTGTACAATAGTTGCGGAAGTTGAGTACAATACGCCGCATGGTTTTACTCTCAGAGTATAGTACAGTACTAGTATGCATAAAAAGTCAGTGCAATCCATACTGTTGTACTGTTCCAATACACGTCCATATCCGAAACGTAATTAGTGCACTCAGAGAATTTCCGTTTCGACATCGGACGTCATTAAATTAGTTCTTGTCGTTACTTGCGTGCTGTTGACGGGGATATGTCATTGATATGAAACTCCAAAGTTCGTGGAGTTCTGCAGTTAGCTTACGCTGAAGTTTCTGAAAATCCCCAATCCACTTAATGGACTGCCATTTTTCGTACTCCTAGTACCTGAAGTTACAGTATTTGACAAGCGATCTTCGTTCCAGGGAAAGTCCCGTGTACTATAAGCACGTATAATTAGGGTAAGTTCCTTCTCTAGGCTTAAACTGATGTATTTAAATGGAAGTTGCTCGCAGGGTAGCAGCACTTTCGTTGAACCTGTATGATTGTAACGAGCATAGTGCCTTAAGCCCTGTAATAAATTGCTGACATGATTACTGACACTGTTCCTAATAACTCGGGACCGTGTGACGAAGGAGAGGACGGGTAAGCAACACTCATAGTACCTGAATATGACAAGTTACAGCCTATACTGCACCTAACTGAGACACAGTATCACTAGCACTTACTGTAGTAACATTCAGTTACATATCAAGTAGTTTAACATACAGTGCTAGTATATATGCTTTATTTTCTTCGGTCAACTGATGAAAAGAAATTCAACTAAACCACCAACAAGAACCATTGTTTTGCAACAGTAGCAAACAGACATGATAATTCGGACAACTCTTAGGGCTATGTCCTTAGTAAAACAAAAAAGAAAAAAAAACAAACAACTTCACAGAAAACTCTTTGAGGTTGGCTTACTGTACTGTATCTACTTTCAGGCCTTGAGTTTTAGATTTTCCAGGTGTGCTATAAATCCACACTCCTCAGGAAAGTAAGGAGTGTNNTAGGTGTGCAAAAAATCGCACTCCTCACAGTAAATTGAGGCGAGTGGTGGCGTGCAATCGCACTCGCTCGCCTCAGAATTCAAGGCCTGTACTTTCAAAAGTTTCATGAAGTTTTAGTCACTTGGATTATGGTTAGGTACAGTATTTAGTGACAGTAACTTGAAAGATTGACTACTGTCTTGCAAATTCGCCCTATTAAGGAATCTGCTTTTGGATTATAATTATTTTTCGGTCATGGTACCTAGTTAAAAACAAAGTTATTATATAATGTCTGAATAAAAGTGACACATTGTAAAATAAAACTGCTAGGCCTAGATTCCTCTTATTTCTCATTTTCATTTTCTTTTCTGATGTGAACATTTAGCCTTGTTTCACTTAGGGTACTTGAAGACATTCATTTCAGTGTGCAGTGCGAAACATGTACAGTAGGCATGCATACTTGTCGCTGCATGTTACTGTAGGTCAACTTCACATTTGAGCACAGATTATGGGTACCTGTTTGGACATGTTATGTTGTGCAGATCGATTTATGTATTGATGATTTGATGCTTTGATTGTTGAAGATCCTGAAGTTTTGATATTCTGTGGGTGACAATTTCACTGCAAGACACATGATTGCTGATAAACCAGGAACTTATACATATGCCTTGATTTGCGTAGTAGATGGGATGGCTTAATCTCACATGAAAGTTTGTGTAAGGAATCATGATTTTCAAGTATATGCAAAGAGTGCTTAAAGGCAATTGAAACAAACAGCTGTCATAGATTAGACATCTGAGTGTTCATTGACGACTGATGAACAAATGCTGAAAATACTGTATGAATTAATGATCAATTTGAAGTGCAATGCTCATGTATGTCTATCACTCAAATGCTATTGATGGCAGAATTTTGAATCAGGTGTTGGCAAGTTTTGAAATTTGCAGTGAGTCCATATGATGTACTAAGCTTCCACAAATCATGTTCTGCAAAAAGTCAATGTAATGTACTTATAAGCCTTTATAGCAACTTTATCATTGTTGAGCTACTCAGCAAACAAGTATCAAAAATGTCAATATCTTCCCACCAGGAACAACTGCTTTGAACGCAACAGTACTATACCAACAGAGGGAATCATGTCTTTCAATGAAGAGAGCCTAGACAAATTAGATGAGTTCAGGTTGAAGTTGGTGCAATTACGGCCACAGAAATTCAAGGAACAATTGCTCAATGTAGTCCTGACGAAGGATGACATCGAAGAAATCTTCAATGAACACCGAAATCCAACTTCAGCAAATAAGATGAGTAAGTCTTTTACATGTAATGATAACTGTTTTGCATTGGTGTATAACCAAGCCTCATACATTTTTAAATTATTGCTGCATGTTGAGTGTACCCAAGCGGTGGAGATTCGTAGAAGGGGGCACACCAAGGAAGAATCCAAGACAGCTTTAGGTTCAGGAGAAGCTTGTGGGTATTTGGAAAATGAGGGAGCTGAAATGAAGCTTTTAGGTGATCTAAAAATAAAAAAGGTGTGCTCACAAATTCATTTTACTTTAATGACTATCATTGAATAAGCCTACGGCAATATAGATAATCACTGTTGCTACAAGTTTATTGAATCAATACACATGCATGCACTCTCGAGTTACTGGGAACTTGTATGGTTCAATCCTTAGTTTAGTCCATAAGAAATAAAGATGGCAGTGACTGTCTGTCCTAAAATTGTCTATGCAAAAGAGCCAGTGAATTACATGACAACACAAATCAAGTCAGCCATTTTTGATTGGTTGAAAGTATATATACTACAGTAACAGTTCACCACTGGCATTTCTGACCAGTACAGTATGTGTGCATAGAGTTGGGTTGCTGTTAGCCAAGCACAGATATACAGTATATACAGTACAGTAGAAAATATACAGTAGAATGCAACATTCATCATTCTTGATAGCAGAATGTTTGAAAGCAGTGTTTCAGCTTACATGGAGCTGAGAAATATGCTGCAATAAAGTAAGATTGATGATTGTGTGGAGAGTGTGCAAAAACAAGTATGAGAGAATGCTACTTTGCAATTGTTGCATGGAGAAATAATGAATTTACCAAAAAGATATCCATCAAAATCAAGATATTCACCTCACCCCACCCCCACAAAAAATAGCTGAAAAAGATTTTTTAAATGATTTTAAAATTTCGATGGTAGTTCAGTCTGGGGGAGGGCATTTGTAGACCTACATGCAGTATTCTCGTAATGCCAGTGCCTCTGTATGCAAGTTTTTGATTTCATGCCGAAGGCAGAAGGAATCTCTGCAATGGTGATGTCGTGTGTGCGTGTGTGCAGTACAGTATGTGACATTTCTTGTAAACCAATATCTCAAGAAGGACAGTCATGACTGATTTGATACTTGGTACTCTATGTGGGTTAGGCATCCTGAGTACATGAGCCCTTTTGTTTTTGATAGAGGTCAAAGGTCATTTGAGGTCAACGGATGTCAAAATGTAACAACCTTGTAAACACTATATCTCCAATTCAGGGTAACTGTCACTGATGTTATACTTGATGTGTGAGTTGGTTCAACTGAGTAGATGGCCCCTATTGTTTTTGGTTGAGGTCAAAGGTCATTTGAAGTCATTAGAAATGAAATAAAACCCTTTTAAAACCTTGTGCTGTAAACACCATATCTCCAGAACTTTGGGCATGACTGATCTCATATTTAGTATGTGGGTTGGTCGCGCTGAGTAGATGATTCGTATTGCTTTTTGTTGAGGTCAAAGGTCATTTGATGTCACCTGAGGTCTGTGGAATGCTTGTAAACACAATATCTCCAGAAGGGTAACTGTGATAGTTAGGTATTTTAGCTCTCCTGAAGGCAAAGACTTGCAAAGGAAGTAACAGTAATTTGCAAGCTTAACCTGTGAGTTATTGAACTGTAATTGTAGTTGCTTCACTAATTTGACATACAGAACAAGAATAATGAAGCTTCATAGAGGCATCATGACATTTTGCTGGTTTCTGATCTAACATCATGTTTTAGCAGAGCATCCTGCTACTGTGTGAATTTATCCTGACTTTATAACAAAAATGTTTTTGGAAAAGTGATACATCTGAACTTAAAGCCCAGTTTTGTTGATTCAGTTTAGTACTATACACCTTACTTTTCTATTCAGTCAATAAATGGACAATACAGTGCTGTATGTAGTATCATGTTTCTGTTTTTTATGATTGTTGTTTTGACAGCTGAACAAGCTCACAGTTCTCAAATCCCATATGACATTTTATTCCCTCTAAGAAAATGGTCTGAAAGTGGTGATTGATCAGTGACCTCTGCAAGAAAATGGTGAGAAAGGTTGACCTGTTTATCTTTCCCAAAGGAATCATTATCTGAGATACAGCTTTCCTTCTTCAGCAAACAAAGTTCATTTGTCTTATAATGAAGTGGAAATGTGAAGCTGTGTCAAAGATTTTTTAATAGTGATGAGTCTGTGGTACGATAACATTACTACCATTGCAAAGGCTGGAAAATTCTTGGCCTCCAATAATTAACTTACAATACATGCAGTCAGTATTGGAAATTGATGTACTTTATCATAATTGCTTTATCTGGTAGCTTTTGGTCACTGTTGCAACTAGGAAAAAATCATGGAAGGTATGTGACAGTAGCTTCAAGGAGTCACTAAGCCTCTTGGCTTTCTTGTTATATCTCCAGAAAGTAATCTTGGCAAGTTGATACCCACATCATTGAAAAGATGTGATTGTAGACTGTATTTACAGCCATTTACAGCGCTATGAATATTGAGCTCTACTGACAGCACATGATGTAGTGTAGTTTGAGTTTTACCAGTTTGATAATTGGTCTAAAGGTTGTTCAGACTGGAAGTTAAATTACTGGGATCCATGAAGTTCAACATACAGATGCAAAGGACCCTTTGTTGTCTGATAGTTAAGCATAGTTGTCCTTACTGTAGATAGTTTGATCTGTATCTTAATACATGTGCAACAGCCTATGCGGTATCTGTAGATGCAAAGCTGAAGAAAAGTGAAGGATATGCTTAGATATGATCAGCCATGCAACTTGAGTTTCAATTGAAGTAGGGTACTAATCAAAGTATTCTGATTATATAGTTAAATGATTGTATGTTTTTTGAACATCATACATATTTTGATGTGCATCTCAAGTTATTACCTAGTAAATAATTACGTTTTTAGTTCATTTACATCATTGATATTTTTACATCATCATTATCATGTTGTACACCATATTGACGTCATCATTTACACGTACAGTAATCATGTAATGTGGTCCTTTTGGGCTTGTTCCAGAAGTAATATCCACCTGTGAGTTATGATAAGGACAAGCAAACCACATTCAGGCAGACAGGTTAAGGGCAGCACTAATTTCGATATCTGATACAAAGATGATGCACATGCAGGATATTGTGTATTTACTTGAAACTGAGTCTGACAGCATGATTTGACAGGATATTAGTGCTCTGCATTCACTATAGATAGATGTACTGTACTTTACTGTACATGTGTCTGTACTGCACTCTGTAGATCAAGTTACATGCAGCTCTAATGCATGACAACTTCAGTTTGCAATTGCAACTGACCTCTCACTGGAATCACATGTTGTAAAATACTTTCCAACAAAGGTGAATTTACACAGGTCTTAACCTATTGAACATACAGTAAGTAATTTGCATTCACGTAAAATTGTCAGATGTCATGGTGAAAACTCCCAGAGATCTTAATTCAACAGTTGGATCTTCAATATACAGAAGTCTTACTGCAGCTATACAGTTACTAAAAGGTTGTGTCACTTTTCTTTCAGGGTCTTCATTAGGTCTATAACACGAGGTCTGAAAATGCAATAAGTTTAAGAAAATGCAATATGTTTTAGGTTCAAGGTTCCATGGGCCATTATATGAAATAATGCCAAATGCTTCTTTTTATCCAGATTTTTTTTTACAATGTGGAAGATTTGTCATATTTAGCACTTTGATAGTACAACATTTTGCAGTTTTCAATATTTGCCTCACTCTTCTCTGACCTGTCTCATCAGAGGAAATGCTTCCCCATCTGCAGTACTGTACCATGCTGAGACTATTGGTAACCTTTAACACTACCCTTGATGCACATGTCCAGTCTAATACTGGACTACAGTGTGTTATTCCCATTCTGTCATCCTGGTGTGCTACAAGTGTGGAAGAATTCCCAAGTCCTATACTGGATGGCACCATGGGGATTGTTGAAGGATACCTGAAATCTTAGCATGGTAGATGGGAGTGCATTTGTTGTGATGAAACAGGTGAGTCATTCTTACATTTACCAAACCAGGTGATTTTGGGGATCTTTGTGGGTTCAACCTCATAATGGGGCATTTTGGCCATAAATTATTTAGTCATGCCATGATTGTTTTCCTACAGGTACACTATAATGTTTCAGCATGGAGGGTTTTCAAGAATAGCACTAAATGGTAGTGGAGCACTGTACCTAGTGCTGATCAGCGTTCTTAAGGACAAGTTTGTTTTTGACACTTTTTAGTGATTCAGCAGTCGTACAGTATTTACCTTCTGCTATAAAATTATTAGTTATTGTTGTAAGAATCGTCAGGGAACCATAGTGTTCTTGGGCTTTTGTGTTTTATTGTTGTAGGGTTGGGAGGCTTCTTGTGCACATATTAACATTTATTCAAGTTGGTCACTCTTAAATTAAGTGACTTGTTTGTTCACACATAGTGCAAGGGAACCTACAACCGCTGTATGTATAGACTGTATGTGTGTTGCACTTGTCTGCTGTAATCAATTTGTAAACAAGGAAAAGATCAACATTTCACATCGTGAACAGGAACTTTCATAAATGTTATATTTCCTCATTTTCCTGTTCTGCGATATTAATTACTCTTTTATGTTTGTTACATGGCATTGCAGGTTTCTGTGTTACTAATATAGAAAAATTCTCTTCCAGGAATACTGTAAATGAGCATACAATTATACATGTGACAAATACAAATAGTACAGTACATGTTGGGCACATAAAATGAATCAAGCAGCAAAGTTCATTTTGATGGGTCCTGATAGTGCCTACATTGTGTTACTGTTTGTCAGCTGACCAACTTGAAAAGTAATAAAGTAATTTTGACATGTTTATGGACCATACTAGCCATTCACATGAGTTACCTCCAATCTTGTAAAGTAATATTCCTTGTGATCAGCTCGTTGTTAATGTGGTACAGTACGCATACTGTACTGTCATTTGTAATAATTTAATTGTAGTGCATATCACCACAATGTGGGTAAAGTCTGACATTTTCATTGAACAGATAATAAACAAGACAGCTTTGCAGTAAATTTACTGTAATCAAAGGTGCTGTTTGTTGTACTGTAGAGACCTCCCAAATTTAGAGATATTTTGTAATACATGTCATACATGTCATGAATGTCATTTATTGTTTCGAACTAAATTTCATATTGGAAATTAACACATGTGAAAGATGTAGGTAAACTTGTGCACATGTGCAGTATCTAGGTGTTGGGATCCAATATACTGTCTTGAGTTGCACCTTTCCAACAGATCCTCAAGCTTGGAGGAATCTTTGTACTGTATGTTCTTAAAGAATGACAGGTAGTTGTGACATGTACATCTTATGCAACGTTTTGTACTTTCCTCCATGAGTAAAGTGTATTATCATTCTGTATATTTCCTTAAAGCTGGAACATGAATTGGACATTAGTCAAAGTCAAATTCTGAGGAATACAGACTAGCCACTACAACTAACATTGTTTAAGCCCTATTTCTGTTTAGATGAATATTCATATCCAGTTCCAAATGGTCTGTTTAATTTTAAGTATTGTTGAAAACTGCTATGCTTTTTTGGACAGTCTGAATTTTGTAGAACCAACAAAAAATGTCAAACAGTTTTCATATTCAAGTATCTGGAAGATGAGTGCATTATACTGTAAGTTCTCATTCAGGTTTGTGACAGGTGACCTTTTCCTCCCCTTTCTCTTTTCTGAAACACTGACAAAGAACAAAGGCAGATGATCAGGTGAATGTTACTACAACTCATATTCTGGACATTTTATGAGAGATTTGTGGTAAAAACTGATCTGCAAATTATGACATTTCTATCAGAAAGTGATTGTACAGTAGATAGAAAAACATTTATTTTTTTTTCAATTACTTATGATGATGCTGTATATACATAGATCTTCTATAGTATTATGTTGTACGCCT
>VJOZ01033622.1:0-10792 GCA_009801055.1 Stichopus horrens
GGCGCCAGGGGCGGTGTTAAAGGTTACCAGTACTCTTTGCACGGTAGATGGGAGTGCAGTTGTTGTGATGAGACAGGTAAGTGAGGTCGTTCGTAAATAACCAAACCAGAGAAGTTTTGGGATACTCATTGCATCTGGGACAAAAATTCATGCAGGGATATTAGTGGTATGGGATCACTTAGCATCTTGGCTTTCTTGTTTCCACAGAAGGTGTCAGAATATTACTGTAGTTTCTAGAATGAGGTCACTAAAGAACCTGATGGTTTGTGTCTCCTTTAAGATGCACTTCAAACCTTGACTTTAATACTTTGCAAAATAATCAGTGGTATTGAATCCAACACCATTCCATAAAGTCTAAAAATGGCATAATGATGACATCGCTGTGTCTTGAGGTGGTCATTTCTGTATTACACCACATGTTCCAGTACCTCAGTCAGTGACCCATAGGTTCACAGCTCTATTCTCTCGATCTCCTGATAACGTTCATCATACTACTATTTTACCCTAGGTTAGTGTACTGCACAGTGTTCTCCCCCTGAAGCAACCAACTCCAAGAATGATGAATAATGAAGACTACTTTAACCATGCTGACATGTAATGTTATTATAACTCGATACCTTTCTTGTTTTTATGATGGATGTCTTGATTGTCGAAACCGATTTACAATATGGGCAGGACATGATATGCCCTCATGCTGGTGTTAATGGTCAGGTGTACAGCAGTGCTTCAATTGCATCAAACCCAGCAACAATTTGCATGGTGTGTGTGCCTGGATGGCAAGTGAAAGATGTACGTGTGCTGTAATAGCGATGAGGCTGATTCTCTCTGCATTCCATTGTCGAGATAGTGTGACATGTAGAATGGATGGTATTTGTTAGGACTTGTGAAGCAAAACACTGCATTTTCTACAGAGGAATCGCAAGCTCTACACTTGACTATTGCCAGACTCCCTCTGTGTGGTTTGGAATAGCGTGTTGGTATAGGAATGTAAGTGGATTTGATACATTTGTGATGATTGCTGTATGCTTTACCTGGTGAAATTTCTTCAGTTGCTCAATCCTGGATTTCATTTTCTGTGGATTCTGTGAAATAAGTTATATTGTCTTTGCAAGAGGTCTTCAGAGGTGATTCTTCAATGGTATTGCAAGTTATTGTGGAATATTATTAAAGCATCACATTGTACTTGGTGTTTTGTTTATATGTACTGTAGGTTTGTCTGGACAAATTAGCAGCCTTCATTTCTCCATATTCCTGCATGTTTTACATCTTCTGTGATATAACAGCATGGTTGCCCATGTTCATCTTGACAAATTCAATACAGAACTGAATTTTCCCCTCCCCAACACATTTAGTTTGTCCCCCGAGCAATACTTTGCCCCTTCTCAAACTCTTATAGAAAGTTAAATCCACTAGCTCAAACATATCCTACATAGATCTACATAAAGTTCCTTTGTTCATTGTTCAAAGGATTCTTCGCACACTGCAGTCCTTGCAGTTTGAACCAAGTTGCAGTATTTCAGCTTTTAAAATGTTATTCTTATTTATTGAATGTCTGTTTGAGCAGTCAGTGTGTGATATTTTTTGCAAACAATTATGTTTTGGTATTTTAGCCAAGTAAAGGATTGTTTGGAACGTCATGATGTTTGTTAAACCTTTGAATGAAAAGGCATTTCTATAATTTCAACCTGCTCTGGTTTGATTAGGAGTTCTTCTAAGTACTGTCCACCTTATTTTTCATACTGTAAAGGGACAACTATTTCCAAATTGAAGGTTTAATTATGGTGCATTCATCAGCAAATGTAAACTGTTACTGAGAGACTGAGCACTGTTACATAAAATTTAATTTGGCAGTTGCTGACCAATTTATTTCCTAGCAAATAGTTTGCTGTCAGACTGTTCTTGTCTATTCTTTCCATCTAGCATAGATGCGTTAATACTAGGGCAAACATGAAAATGCACTCAATTGTTCTCTGTTCTTCCTGTCATATTGGATACCATGACTTATTGCCTTTACAGCACATCAAATAATTATTTGTCATCATGATCTTATTCTTTTATTCAGTCCCTCCTGCTTGGGTGACCTTCATCAAGTTTGTCATCAAGCAGAATGAAGCCATGCAATGGTATTTAGAACATACCTGGTACTTAAATTCACTTTCAGTCAAACTTCAGTTAATTGCAATGTTATATCAAATATTTTAGCCTTCATCCTTTAGAACAAGAAGGAATCTGCTTGTTTCCTGTGAGTAAGGCGTTGAGGAGGGCAGAACAAAACAACAAAAAGTAGAAAATAATTTGAAAGTGTCCATTAGCAGCACCTGATTCTTTGACATACTTTCTTGCATGTTACCTCAATTAGGTTGCAAAGCAGTTCTTGAGGGGTCATGGGCCGAGTTTAAAAAAGTTTTAGCAAATATAGGCAAGTAGTAATTATAACATTGGTTAATTTGATGCATCTGTTACTGAAGATTAACAAATTAGTCGAATATGGTGAAAGAAAACAATAGTGAAAGATACTTGAGCTATAAGTTACTGCACCAACTATATGTTTTTAAAAGTCAGTGAGTCTTGAATGCATCATCTTCACACTTGCCTTCAATAACACTTTGGTCATATATATGCTCTATTCAGCTTGTAAAACATTATACTTTGTGTATTGTTCACATTCCATTAAACATCTTATTCTATATGAAGGTCTACAGCCATGTATGTGTAACCCACTTATTTCCATTCCCTTTATTCTTTGATGTGTATTTAAAAGTATACTTTAGGTAATTGTTACATTATGTCTTGTCTTATATTGATAAATAAAGTTGAGATCTAACTTTTGTTTTTCTCTCCTAACCATAGCAATTTTGTGTAGCCTGGGCCTAACTTACATCACATGAAGAGCTAGCCTTACTTAGGCCTAGGCTTCACTGGACACTTAGGCCTAACTTGTAGCCCTACAATTAACATTAGCAGTTGACTTAGTGACTGACCACTGTAAGTACTGTTTATAGGCCTGTAGGTGATTGCAATACAGGAAAAGCTGAGGAGTAGTGTTTCTGTGCCTGATGTAAACTGTTACATCTCTATGTTCCGACATCTCTCTGTTCCGACAAATCGGCGCCAAAGTACATTTTTTGTTGAAACATAGAGACGTTGGAATACAGAGACTTCATTTACGTGTCTATATTTCGACATTTCTATGTACCGACTTCTCTATGTTCCGACCTCTCTATGCTTTGACAAAACATGTACTTTGGTGCCGATAAGAAGTGTGCTTCGGCGTTGAATGTGCATTAGTGCTTTGGTGCTGTTAAAGAGTGTACTTAGGTGCCACCCAAAAATTGTACTTCAGCGCCATTAAAATGAACATTGGCACCGATGAAAAGGGTACTTTGGCGTTGATCAAAGAAATGTATTATGGCGCCGATGAAAATGTACTTTGGAATCGATTCATGCGAACTTTGGTGCCGGTAAAGAATATACTTTGACCCCCTAAAAATGTACTTTGAAGCTGAAAACAATGTGCACTTTGGTGTTTCTAGAAAATTGTACTTTGACACCATTAAAATGAACATTGGTGCCGCTGAAAATAGTACTTTGGCATTGATAAAAAAATTGTATTATGGCGCCAATTAAAGTGTACTTTGGAATCAATTCATATGTACTTTGGTGCCGGTAAAGAGTATACTTTGATGCCCTAAAAATGTACTTTGACACTGAAAACAATGGGTACTTTAGCGTCGGTAGAAAATTGTGCTTTGGGGCTGTTAAAATAAACATTGGCGCAGATGAAAAGGGTACTTTGGCGCTGATCAATACTTGGCCCCAATGTACATCTTCTTTGCTGCCAACGCATGTTTTCTTTGGCGCCAAATTACTTTTTGGGTCCCAAGTACGTTATTCTTGGCGCCAATGTACATTTTCTTTGACTCCTAAGTACATTTTCTTGACTCCTAAGTACTTTATCAGCACCCAAGTATGTTTTGCTCTGCTCCAATGTACATTTTCTTCGGCGCCAAAGTACTTTTTCGGCGCCCAAGTACGTTATACTTGATGCCAATGTACATTTTCTTTGTTGCCAAATTTTGTCGACATCCAAATAGTTTTTTCGTCCAATGTACATTTTCTTCGGCTTTCAAGTACATTATACTTGGCGCCAATGTACATTTTCTTCGGCGCCAAAGTTAACTTTTGTCGGAATATAGAGACGTCGAAACATAGAGATGTCGGAATATTGAAACGTCGAAATATAGGGTTGTTGGAACATACAGATGTTGGAATTAAGGGCTGTCGAAACATAGAAACGTCGGAATACAGGGCTGTCGAAACATAGAGATGTTGGAACATAGGGATGTCTCCAATGTAAGGTTACATGCAAAAGGAGACAGGTTAAATGGTCACACACCTTATTGAATTCCAGAATTTTTCTTTTTTGATGGAGTTTTCTAGCATGAAGTCCCAGGGTGGTATTGTATCAACCTAGTAAATGGCTCAAGTTGTACTTAGATGACACTTGATGATTTTTGGGCACCAGTGGGCATGGACAATGGTCATTACATTGAAAACTTCAGCACATGCTGTTCGTGTCTAGGATACCAGCAGCCCTGTGTAGGGTACCACATACAGTATACTAGATTAAAATTTTTATGAAACTGGCTGAATGGTCGAACTGTTGCATTGACATTAGTTATTTGAGTTTAAAATTAAACTTTGAAGAACACCAGTCATAAAAAAGTGAATGAAATCAGTAAGAACACACACTCATAGTCTATTTGAGAGACATATATTTATTCACCGAAACATATATTGCATTTTATGATAACTAAAAGGAAAATGGTATTCCCAAGCTTATTAACCTACTTAGCATCAGGAGTTTAGGCTTATCAATTGAAGTCACATGGTTTAAATAAATTGCAAATGCCTCTCACAGACAACTGACACATTTCAAACATTTCTTTGACAATTGACAGTTTGCTGTACCTTGTTGTCAGTAGTTGCCACCCTGAAGCCACTGATGTTGAGGTCAGCTCATTGGACTTGTGGTCAGTGAATTTAGGTAAACACAGACTTCATATAAACTACCAGACATATGTTAATTACAAATTAACCTTTTCATTTACTTGTTGCTTATGGCTAGGCCTATTTAATTTTAATAGACATTGCCTAGGCAATAGAACTAGTCCTGGGAAGCAGTGCAACTGTAAACGAAACAAGTAAACATTTGACCACTGTATTGTCACCTAATTTTCTCCAGTTGGCCTGTAGCCCTGAAAATTGCCAAAAAAAAAAATTGTTAGGAGTTCTATGGGCTTCAGAATCTCTCTAACGTTAGAAGCTGGGACCACACACATTGCGTGCCATTTCGTTCTTAGCAAAACTTTAAGCCTACAGTAAGTTAACTTGTCTGAAACTCATAGCTGTTTTCTGCAAGATGAGCAATGTTAATCTTGGGTAAGCAAGTTTTAATTATTTGATTCTCAATGACCCACACTTCTGAGCCAGACATCATATGTTAATTGTGTCCATGAATTCCTGACAATCAATGTGGGCACACTCCCAAATTTCAGGAAGTTAGAAGCAGTTTTATTCAGTTGGGGAATTCACTTTCGTAGAAATGCTTCTAGCATACACCGCTGTGTATGCTAGGTAAGAAATCTATTCCAGTTCTGGTAAAATCTTCTCTTGTCACCATAAAAAGTACCTGACAAATGTTGCCTCTGTCCATTGGAAATCGCAGAGAAGCTGATCTTAGCATTCTCTGTGATGTTACAAATCCTCAACTATGCAACCTAAACCATTTCCGACCCACTTCAGGACAAATAGAACAGCATATGTAGGACTTGCAGCTGTTCTAGTGTAAGTTAGGTTTGTATGCTCAGCTGTGTACAGCGCTTTTGCAAGCTCGATAAGACTCTGTCCAGTGACGCAACGTTTGACCAATCAAAGAAATCATGTGACCCTATTGTTTTAGTTCTGACCAAAAGCAGAAAAGTTTTCTGGAAACGATTAAAAAGAGAAAACATCATTTGTCTGCTTTTGTTTTCATGGAAAAATTGTAAAAAGTCTATTTTACCTATTGCATGCTCTGTACTGTAGCTGCGTAGGATACCCTGTAATGTCTCAGAATATGACCTTAAGCATACAGTAGCAGAGAGACTGTGCAGCTGATAGTATTTTCATTAAAATCAGAACCAGGTATCATTTTCTGATATCCGTAGAGAACCCAGGTACTTGCTCAAACATCAGTTGTATCGTTAACAATGGCATTTTTGCAGCGCTGTGCATCACATGTGTGTGAAGGGATCTCACTAGTGTATATATACTGCAATCACCCACCAACATTTATTTATCGAAAGGACCACTGATTTTCCCTGAGAAAAAGAAGGAAATCCCATTTTGAAGTATTTGCTTCTGACAAGTAGGTAATTTGGACATCTGACACAGCATTGTTTTCACTTTGCAAATGAACTAGATAGTAATTTTTTATCATCTGGGTAATAAAATACCATGCATGTTCTCAGGTTACCTGTGGAAATACTAACAGCTAAGGTAGATTATGCAGATTTGTTTGATAACGATCTGTGTTGATTTATTCACTCTGGGGAACTTTTAGTTAAGGTCATGCTCTGATAGTGCTACAGTACCTGCAAAAATGTCGCCACAAGACAAAAATTTGGAATCCTTCCTTCCTTCGTACTGCATGGTAACCATTTTTACCCGACTGAAAATTCTTGGCTGAAAATAAGGTGCTGGCTATGTTATGAGCTATGCAACAGTGATATGAGACTGGCTTTCATACAAGTATCTACAATACCAGTACTTGCACAGGTTTGCAATTTCCAAAATTTCATGTCATGTGTTATCATAGGGGAAATTCTTATGGTGGGGCCTATTCACATGGAAATTTTCGTATGAATAAGGATATTTGAAAGCACTACTTACACAGGAAGTTTTACAACTCCCTGATAGAAATGTTGCTTTACTCCATGTGGACTAACTTATATGTTACTATGGTCAAAATTGAAAAAAAGTCACCAGTCTCCGAAATCGATTCCTGTAAGGACTGTGAAGTGCGGGTGATTTACCGTGGGTGCATGCNNTAGCATACAAATGCAGCGAGCGCCCCAAATTGCTTTTCGTCGTGTGAATTGTGACTACAGGTACCCTTATTTACACGAAAATTTCCGTGTGAGTAGCCACAGCGAATTCTTATCGTGCAAGCCTTGCTCTAAGTATGGATTCCCAAATGTCTGTCAAACTTTACATTAAGTAGTTTTTCTTTTATGGCAATGCATAAATTTTCTGACATAGTAGATTTTGGACAATCTGTTTGTATATCTGAAATAAGGTTAATACAATCTTCAAATCAAATTTTGTAAGCTTTTACTTCTTGGGTTTTTTTCCTTCAGCATGCAGGACATGTGTTCCACCTTATGCTGTGAGTGTGGCTTGCAAACTGTTGAAATACAAATGAGCAATATTGATTTAACTAGCATATTTTACTATTCATTCATATATTTGATCACACAGCTATAGAATTACAGTAGTTGTCAAAATTCCCTGTAGTAGTGGATAACATGTACCAGTGTTTGCACCAGATCCAAAATTTGAGTACCTGCCCTTACATATCAAAAAGTTAACCTATAAACCCAAAACCATAAACCTTGCAAATGCACTTCAGGGTGTGGGTGCATGGTGTACCTCACAGGTTTTCATTAACTGTAGTGAAAGGGGTGGTGTCTTAAGATCTGTCTAAACTGGATTTGTGACGTCCATACAATCTACACACCCATTGAGTGTTTTTTGATCGAAAACATCCCTTTTGTTGTAAATCTTCAACATATGAGAATGATTCTTTGGAGCAAGAAAATATTGTGCATTCCATTTTTACTTAAATTACAGGATTAGTACAAGTCACAAATACATATTAACATGGCTACATTTCTTTGACCTGTGTGTCGTGGGTAGCAAATGGAGAAGAGCTGGTTTTATAAGGATCGGTAATTTTGTCGTAAACCGCTTAATTTTGGGCATGATGTACGGCCCATTGTTTTAAGGAAATTCCACAAATTATGACGTCACAAAATTTTGAAAACCTCAAAAGTCATGTATTCCGAATAAAAATTGGCAGTTCATGGGGTTGTTCACCCCTAGACACTGTTTCCAAGCAAAGCTGATTAAAGTTACCTTCATTGGAACAATTTAGAAATTTGGGTATAAAATGAACGAATGATTGCTTTGTGTACTGAACTTTTCAATATATGGTCGATGACTGTCAGTCGTATACCTGGGTACCAGAAAACTGTTAGGCTTGAAATTTGATATGAAGTCATCATAATGCAACAGTTTGCTTTGCATGTCAATATAATACCCATGTATATAGTTTACATATGAGCATGACAATAAAGTTGCTCCCAGTAAGATATGGTGAATTTTATCACACATACAGTGCACACTTAGTCAAACTTGGATCTGGGTGGCCATTTCAGAACAGGATCCTGACATTGTCAGGTGCCTGGAAAACTGGCATATATGCAGTACTGATAGGATATTATGAGTGCAGCATCAGCATCATATATATTAAAAAACTGATGTTGGTAAATTTGTTTTAAGGAAATTATATTACTTGTACGTTCAAACCTTGTAGATTTACTTCAGAGGGCATACTTCAGTTAATTATGTAAAAAGATTGTTACTGCATTACAAAGTAGTGCATTAGATGTTTTTACTGAGAATTTGCCAAATATATCAAATCCTTAAATAAGCTATTGAGATGCACTGAAGAAAAGCAAGTGTAATGTTATGTTTGTTGCAGTCAAGAAATCTTACTTCTGTTTGTTTCAATCATGAAATGTTGCTCTCAGCTCCGTCAGTCAGTGATCCTTGGTCGTGGCTGGTCTCTCTCCAAACAGTTTTATAACCCACCATCAGATTAAATGCACAGAACTGAAAAAATTACCATACAGTATGTTTTTCTGTTTCTTAGTATTTTTGTTTCATGCTTTAAGTGTTCACTACTTTGCTTGAAAAATGTTATGCTAGAGTCAACAATACTGAAGGCAGAATCAATCAATTCTGGGTTAACTATCTTGGGCAGTGCCATTCTCTTTTGTATGAGAGATACATGTACATCTTTAAATGATGACTGTGATTTACTGGAACAAGTGGGCAACCTTGCCAATTATTTTCAATGAAGAAATTACCCTCTCAAATTCATCAAAAAAGAAATCTCCAAAGCCTCCAAATTTGACACAAACAGACAAAAGTAAAAGTTCAGATAATTCTTCTATTCCCGTGGTGTTTGAATTTAATCACAGAATCCCAAAACTGTCAAGACCCGTAGTAGAAGCTTTTAAATTCCTTAAGTTCGACCCAAATATTAGTGATTTATTCAATGAACACGTCTCAGATGACAAGCTCCCAAGTAACGATCACTGCTCACGTCATCTAGACTCCCTCTTCCCTGGAATTGCAGAGGTAACCATGGATGTAATAAACCACGTTGCCAAATTTGCAAACCATCATCACTGATGCTGCCTTCGCTTCCACCATGAGAATTGCCCCTCCCTCTCCCTCTGCAACAGTTCTAATGTCATTCAGCTATTCACGTGTATGCTTTGCAACAGGGGCAAACTACATAGGAGAAACAAGTTCCAAATTCAGACTATGCTTTAATAATCACAAAAAGTCCATTCGGGACAATAAATGGGGCTATTCAGTTGGGGAACACTTCAACTTACCTCTTCATAATATTAAACATTTTAGATGCATTCTTCTCAGCTCTTCCTTGACATCACAACAAAATGTCCATAAAGCTGAAACTAAAGAAGTCCCTTGCCTCAATACACTTTGGGTCTGAATAGAGATTTAGAGGTAATCCATGATTACACCTTCCACAACCCCCTGCTCAACTTGACTGACCATGCATGACCTTCAGATGCTAATCTTTTCTTTGTTACTCTTTGTACAATAACTTCTATGCTGTGGAAGAACACAGGCATGCTTGAAAATTTTGTGGCGTTTACTGTATTGCATATGCCTATACATTGTTGACTTATTCATATATTGTGCTCCAACTTGTCATCTGGCCTTCTGGCTACTCTGTCTACTTTCCCTATTTTCACACACACACACAGCTTTGCTTTCCATTCATTGGACCTCATTGTGCTTTCTTTTGTTTTTTTTCTTCCTCAACCCAAACNNATCTAAAATCTATTGTTTCGGTCCTCTTTTCCACCTGAAAACCAGGGCACACACACATATATGTATATATTGTTGTATTTTTGTCAACAAGTAGGAGGGTCTCTACCTGAAACATTGTGTTTCTACAAATACATCTCATATGTGCACCATTATATCACATAATGTTTTCGACCTATTTGAATTCCATGGTGCAAGGAAGTACTTCGGCCCTATACATATACATATATATACACATATATATAGTCATTTGGGGTCAACAGAGGTCAAGTTGTGAAAACCTTGTAAACATGATATCTCAAGAAGGGAAGATTGGACAGATTTCATACATAGTATGAGGATTTACCATGTTGAGTAAAAAAATCCTATTGTGTTTGGTGAAGGTCAAAGGTCAGTTGGTTTCAACAGAGGTCAAATTGTGAAAATCTTGTAAACATGATATCTAAAGAGGCGAAGCTTAGAAAAAACTCATATTTAGTATGTAGGGGTAAAAGATTGAGTAAAAGAATGCTATTGCTTTTGGTGGAGGTCAAAGGTCATTTGGGGTTAACAGGGGTCAAATTGTGAAAAACTTGTAAACACAACTTCTCAAGAAAGGAAT
>VJOZ01033642.1:815-12108 GCA_009801055.1 Stichopus horrens
TTTTCCTCAAACTTTACTGCATGGTTTTACTTTGTAACTTCTGCATGAAGGGTGTTCTTTTCTAGAATCATGTCAAACAACTTTCAATAACAATGTTCATTCAGTGGTTCAAGTTATTTTCCCAAATGTTTGTTCTATAGCAATGCATTGGAAAGATCTCTTACACTGGGGAAAATACCAGCCCACACTCTAGAAACATCTGTCTCTGTGTAACTCTGCGACACTAGCAATTCTTTTGGAGATTTAACAAAGAAAGCATTTTTTAAATCCATTTCCAGAAGCAGGAACAAAAAGATGATTGTTTGCACAAGTGTCATGTACCAACAGTTCATTAATTACTCAGTGATCAGTGAATATCCTTGTCTCTCATTGTTGAACTAAGAATCTACACCTTTTTTTTTTTTTAAATAAAAGAAGTTTTTGTCAAGGGCAAGGTTGTTTGCAAAGAAAGATAAGTGGAGACAAATGAAACAAAACATGGAAATATTTACAGTCCATTAACTCCATGCTATTAAGACCTCATTTTGTTTAATCTTCTGCATACCATGCTGGTGATTTACTCTGTTATGCTGCCTGGAAAATCACTTTGTCTCATGGCAACACTCAGCAGTCCTCACCCCCATCCTCCCTCCACAACCGTTTTTGTCTCAAATCTGTTACACTTTATAACCTACTGCACATGTGTGCCTTTGCTTGCTTTCATGGTGTCCATGCTGATTTAATTAATTCTTTGTTTTGTCATAACAGTACCAGCCAATGACAGCTTCTGGTTTCCAATGACCTTCACAAAAGAAGAACCTTTTCTTTTTGTTGCACACTGCTGCACTAATACTCCAAGACAATATACACAGAGAAACAAATTTAGATTGTACCATGGAAGATGCAGTGAACACGTTAAATATTATCTGCTTGCTGGCAATATTACGAGTGATTTTCTCATCTCATCAAAGCTTTGACTGTTTGTTGCCTCCGCCTGACTACAGTCATCAGTTCCAGGCTGGTAATCATCGGGGTAGTCGCTTACTTATCTCGTCATGTTCCATCTGATACTGCCATCCATCATTCACTAAATGGGCTCAATCATCCCTATCCAGCAAAATACAAGCTCTCTCTCTCTCCTACCTTCAACATGCCCTGACGACAGGCAGGGCGCGCTTGAGAGTGGACTTTAATGAACGAAAACGATAGCCATACTTCATATTTTATCTTTGGGCAAGGCGGAAAAGGTCAAAAAATTTTCGGAGAAAACTCAAATTTAACGAGATGAAAAGCAATCATTGTTCTTTTTTACAGTTGCAGGTTTCATAATACAATGTAACAAAACTTTTCATTCCTTTGAGATACTCTCACCCTTCAGCATTGCACCAGAGAGTGCAATTATGGACATCAGTTTGAGAGTGGACATGTAGACTAAATCTAGTTGCAAAACTAGCCAATACATAAATAAGTACACTGGGTAGCAACCAGTAGTGCACACTAGGCTAGTATTAAAACAACCTCTTTCTGACTTCTACACATTATCAGAACATGGCAACTACACCAATGACCCACAACAGTATGCTCTTTGGTACTATCCAGTACAAATATTAATGGTCCTTGTGGCCTTGTGTGATGTGACAAACAGATAACATTTACAATTTTGACTACATGCCGTATTAAACAAACAACATGATTTTGTCTCTTTTCTTGATAGCAAGACTATCTGATGAAAATAATAGTTGTCATTTCTTTTCCACTGAATAAACCATATCAAAGGTGTCAAACTAAATATTTCATCAAGTGAAACAGTCAGTGAGATTTATTGCTTTTTCCACTGGGGTAAATTATGGCAAAGATGTGTTGTTTTGGTCTGTGGAAAATAACATCTACAGCACGTTTCTCTTAGGAGGAATTTCATTAATTAGAGTGATAATTGCAATATGAAGAAGAGTGGTTTATTTATTTATATTTTTTGTGGCTAAACGAGAGAAGAATCCTGTGGTAAATGTGCGGCATGAAACGCCCCCCATGAAACGCCTATGAAAAAGCATTTCTTCTCAAAAATTAGGCTATAACTGGATGAATAGACCATAGTACGGTAATTTTTATAGCTTGCTGCCTCTATAAGAAGTATAACCAGTCATTTAGATAATGCAGAAATAACAGCCCATCCTGCTTTTAATTTGTTGCTGATAAAGATGTTATCATGGGCTATTTCACAATCTGGTATATTGCAAAATCTTCTAATGCCAAAACTTTAAATGGTGTGATTATTTAGCACAAGACAAATTTCATTTTCTCACACCTCAACACTAACAATATATTTGTAAGCTGAGCTCTCTGGAAATTTTATGTACTGGATCCTATATGAATGCTCAAAGTTTTACCTAGATTAGTAGACTGTATACCTGTGCATGCACATGTTTAGTACACACATTTAGAGTGCAAATGTGCACATATGTTTAGAGAACCAACTGGTCAGAACCCATATTTAAGGTGTCTGTGCTCATGTTTAGAATGTCAATATGTCCCAGGTTAGGGTGCCAATGCCCATGCTGTGCTGATACAGTAGTGTGTGAGCATATTCACGGTGCACATGCCCATGTTTAGAGGTATAGGCCCATGTCTAGTGTGAGTGTGTCGACATTTAGAGTACTTAGTGAAAAAGCCAATGAATTCTCAGAACAACATGAACAGCAGAATAACTAACCATGCCTGTAACTCAACAAACACACAAAAAAACGTGCATATTAGTGTCAACATTGAGGCAATGAGCTTCACTTGTTCATTTATCAATAGAAAAATGAAACAAAACTTAAAGTGCAATGGTAGAAAATGAAAGGGTGGACATTTTCTCTGAGGGTGATATCGGATACATGTTACACACTTTTTTGTCTTAAAAGAGTAACATGTCAGCAATCGACAGAATTACATGATCAACATCCCTATCATTTTCCATAATCACACACTCATGACAAAAATGTGCTTAATAACATATGCTGAACATGTAGGCATGTACAGTACACACAAAAAAACCTTTACACTAGTTATTGATGTACACTAACATGGAAACCCTCCCCCCCCCGTCACTACCAAAAGCATAATAAACTTTTATAATGAGGATGATACAGACTGCTTGTTGTGGATACAAGTGCCAAATATTTCAACAAAATTAAAGTGGTCTGATGTGTTGCCATCACATCAAAAGGAACAAATTCTTACATTGGTACAAACACATGTGACTAGAAATTGCGAGAGCTTCAAAAACAGTCCCAGAAATTGCAAGTGTGTCACACTTATTCCCAGAAATTGCATGAGCATCAAAGTATTAATCAGATTTACAAGCACTCCCATTTTGGGCATTCCCCACAACTCACTGGTGTGGGTATTCACAAGTGACTATACTTACCCCTTACCCGCTTACACTATTGCACAGCTACAGTAGACAAGCTAGCTCAACACTCAGTCCAAAACATGGTTTCTCTGCGTAATGTGAAGTACTGTGTCACATCCATGGAAAAGCAAAGATTGAAGGAGTAAGTTTGATATCATGTAAAACAAGTACCTACCACTTGCTATTATGTGCTAAAGTAACCTTGATTTCTCTTTCATGTTAATTTGAATGACATACTCATCAGGCCGAATAGGTCAAGAAAAAGCTGTCTGCTATTCTCCATCAGTCACTACAGCGTGGAAGTATTTTCTAATGCATGTAAGACGATAAAGGTGATTTTCTGGTACGTACATATACATACATGCAGATTCATTTTCGACCGCTGAAAATGATTGTAGCATTTCTTTACAAGGACTGCTGCTGATAGGGTACAAAAGCCACTCAAGATTCTGTAGCGCGCGTTACTCTGGAGATTGCCCTGGAGGCCTAGCAAAAAATTTTGACAACCTTGAGAGAAAAGTATAATTTTCTGCCTGTGTATTTACTTTGTATCTCTAGAGGTATTTTAGCGTGGGTCAAAGAGATGTTTTTTTTTTCTTTTCAAATTTAAAACAGCAATAAAATTGAAATGTAAATAATTCATGATATCAGATTGATGATCTATATAGACACAGTCGTGCACTACTAACCAACAGGCAAGACATACGCAGGGCCCTCTCAGCCTGGTAGCTATGACATGCAGTGCTACCTAATTAATGTATACATGTATATTACACAAAAGAATCTCAAAAAGCTGCACTGCAGGAACTTGAGGAAGGCTCATTTTTCCTTTTTTGCAAGAGTCATTCAAAATCTCATCAAGTTCCTTCTACATGCCACGCAAGTGTAACGATTTGTACATTAAAGTGATATTGCCCACCTTAAAATTGTATCACTCAGGAACCAGACAATTGGAAGAAATGTCATTGCCTGTGAATAGACTAACAACTTGAAGGTTACATGTAAATCTTGCCCCTTCCAACATTTTTTTCGGCTCCATTTTTATGCATCATTGCCGAGATAACATTTTAAGTTAACATGCTCTGGCAGTGGTGACTACAGCACCTGTATCACCATGGACATCACACGTGCTATAAAAGGTTATCATATCCAGGATACAGTGAGCAACATAGCAGATAAAAATTCCAAGGCTTCTCAAAATGCAGCCACACACAGCAATGGGTAGAAGAGATGGGAATCGTGGAATAGATGGTAATGATGAAAGGTCACAGAGGGCACCAGACCAGATACCTACGGTAGAGGATGGGGTGAAGGATGAGCAAAGTCAATTTCAGCTGGGTAGTTCATCTGCTCTTATTCTAACTACACCCATTCATCCATCTACATCTCCATGACACCAAACCTCACATCTGATACTTTTTGCAAAGTAAAATCTGAGAAAGTCAATGTTGCATAATTCGTCAGATGGTACCCATACAATAGAAATAGATAAAGAGAATGACGACATGAAACAACAAGTGAAGCCAAACTTCTGTACAGCAAAGGGCGTCCTCGTGCAACCACATAACACAAATCCAACCGGGAATTTTAGGATAAAATAAATCGCAAAGGGCTAAAAATCGGGATGTAGTTTTCCCTGCATATCCTCCTACAGTACGAGCATTGATACACGGCAAAAGTCGAAGACAAAGATGTTTTGCCAACCTTCGCAAGATGCTGCCTATTACTGTTTGGCTTCATTTGTTCAGTGTGTGAGCATATAGTGACGTCATTCCGGTCTATCTTTTCCTATGACACAATACCTGGTAACGATTAAAAGAGGGATGAATATAACAGGCTGTACAGTACGCAGGACTTTAAACACATCGGGTACTACTGCACTTCTGCGCATTCAAATGAGAGACAAAATGCTGCAAAGCTCATCCTCCTTTAATTAAGCCTACTGCATGTACATAGACACACTGCCAACTGCTACCTGCGCCAAGGCTCTCTGTGATTAATACAACTTATTGTTCACCTGACACTTCAAGTGATAAGAGGCACATACAGATGTGTTTTAGTTGCTTTCCCATATGCCTTAAGTCGGCAGCACTTTTAATGCCACCATTAACTATCAAAAAATTAAAAACGGCAATTTTAAAGGGTACAAAGTGACATTCTGAATCGACCTTTGAACCTATTCATGACAGATTGATTCTGCTCTCCTTTGCTAGTCGATCCTATCATTTTAATCTTTTCCTTGTTTCTGAAAATTCTACGAGTGGCTCTGAATCCCCCCTCGATGCCTTTTTCAATAGATCCTTCATCAAATATGTCAACTGAATATGCTGTGGGCTATGAGAGTAGCAACTAAAGCAGAAACAATCTCTGGAAGTTAAAAAAAAAAGAAGAAATCTGATGCATTGGTGTTTGCATTGCCCATGCAGTCATGATCATAGACATTTGATTTACAAAAGCAGGCTTACATCTGCCTCTAACAGTGTTTCATTTCACACTTGCCTGATCTCTGCAACCCCCCAAAAAAAACAGTTATCCTTAGGTCATTTTCATTATGAATCAATATTTTACCATAATGCCCCCATAAGATTTGCCTGGTGATGAAATACAACAGCCTGCCACTGCACTGGCTGAATCTATCAAATCTCCAGAACACCGCACACATTCTACTCCCCATATGCAACTAGCAGCAGCCTAAATGCGACAAAATGGCCACTTGCGAGCATTTGACGGTTCTGCTTTGGCTAACCAAGATGTGCAGCACCGTAGTGTCACAGAATTATTTGGAAACTTGTCTTTCATCGAATTAGGGTGGCCTTCTCAATTTTTTTTTGCATTGCGGTGTCATTTTCCTCTCGGCCGTGGTCATGTCTCCAGTGATAAGTTACATTGAATACGTCACTTTTCCACTTACATCACACAATTTACATGGAAAGCTGTAACAATGAATGTAACAAGTTGAAGCACTGCAACGCCAACATGATGAAAGGACTGAGAGAGTTACTCAAACTTCTTTGCAGCACATCAGCCTACGATGGCACTCTGGATACTTGATAGCATAAAGTACAGTTTTCGAGCAATGCTTTGTTCTGTGTAACAGAATGCGACTGTAGGTACACGAAGGGACATTAACATCTCAAATTAATAAATGGTATCACTTTGATCAAGTTGGAAATCCCTCACTAAGGCAAACACGAAATGTTGTGTAAATCGTTAACTGTTCCGAGAGCAAAAGTACGTCAGGAACCAGGTGGCATAAAAATGGATGCTGTCATGTGATTTTAAACACAAAACTGAAAACAAAGACCTGTAGAAGGATAATTAAAATGTCTGATATATACAGTAAAGATTAACCCAGTCCATTTCATTGTTACCACGATGTAATGTCATGTCATGTCAAGCAGCCTTACAGGAAGGAATTCACAAGTTTCAGTTTTCAAATTACAAAAGTGACAGTTTGCAAACCTCTTGCTTTGTATGTGGTTTCATTTTCAAAAAAGAGTAAGAAAATCGACATAGATCTTAGTGGTGACTTAGTATAACGTATATGTGCATGTGTGACTCCCACAAAATGTCAAATAATCGACTATACTACAGCTAGTACAATCAGCGGCACCTTGATAAAATAAAGTTTGGGAAAAGAGGTAGGGAGGTGTTACCGTATTCTCCCCGATCCTAATGGGTAGGTATCCCCCCATCCTAATGAGTAGGAGACCACTGGGTATAATGGTTGACTGAACAGAGACTAACCACATCTCATAGTGACACACACACAAGAAAAAACAAAGCAGTGTAAACAGTTTTAATACTGATGAGCTTAACAACACTTCTTCTATCTTCACAATCAGGAACACTAAATAAACCCTTAGCATCAAAAGCTAGTTGAACGTTCACATGGGACAACAATTAATACCTATTCCCACAAAACTGCTGAGATTATGACAGGCATGGTAGTGAGTACCTTTTTACTGAATAGAAACACGGTGGGTTCAGTTCGGAGACCATTACCCAAATCAGATCCGAGTGCTGTGCTATTAAACGTCATGTGAAAGGTTCCCTGTCATCATCAGCAGCATAGTAGGGTTCTAACTCTTCCACCTGCCCCCTTCCCCTTCACAATTTAAGGAACCAGCTATGTATGAAGTAAATACACTACAGAAAGTTACGTGTTTAGTTTAAAAACAATCTCACAGGAATGCCTGTAAACCTCATTCTAGGCATTCCACAAATTGCTACAGCCATCCAATTGAAACTCTTCATGTTGTGCAGTTTGAATTCTCAGACAAATGAACACTTCAATTGCTTTTCGAGGATACCTGCAAGATTGGCAGTTGCATCATCCTACGTGCCTCACGAAAAATCTCTGCTCTATTCCTTTCTCTCTCCTTTTCTTTTTCTTTCGTTTTCTTTTTCCCCTCGGTGGAGATAATCGAAGGAGGTCTTAAGGCAGCTGTGCTACTGAGCTTTATATTATCAGCTCATGTGCATCCACAAAAAGCTAAAGTGGCCGGCACAGATCGGTCAGTTGGCGAAGGGAAGATCTATGAGAGCAGAGTATTTTGCTGCAGGCATGTCAAATCTTTTCCAACCAAACCATTGTAACACAATCAATATTTTTGAGGGATGCATCAAAAGGTACTCCTCTAAGTTACAACAGCATATATCTTAAAAAAAAAAGAAGGTATCAACAAATCCACCAGCCTTTCAATACATTTGGAAATGAAATGGTCGAAGGAAAATCTCAGGCAGTTTGCCCACAAACTTTCAGTCCTTTTTTTCGTGACATAACTCCTCTACAAACTGAAGACACCATATGTGAAGGGGTAGTGATGCTGGTCATGCCCTTTTTAACAAGCACAAGGCTCAGCAGTATCTGCAACTGTGAAAGGGGCACTGTGCCATTGCATATAGGAATCAATACAATTATAGATATGAAAAAGCTAAACTAGGGAATAACTGCAACTATTCAAAAACTTACCTGTTTTGGATGCTTCCAAATGACAAATGTACCTGTCTGCTCACAACAACTGCACTATGCATATACTAAGCTGTTTTTAGTACTAAAAACACAGTATCTGACCTAAGCACTTTATCATAATAATACCCTCTTCCTTCTTGCTTACAAAATTTGAAAGGTCTAACATGTAGATTTCTTTAGCTCCTAAGTCTTCTTCCACTTGGGATTACATGTACAGTACATAAAATATCTCCAAGGTGTGGGTACTGCATTTGATTGAAGACTCTCTACTTCTTGTCTCTTACAAGTAATGCACTTTTCTGATCCTACCAAAGAGTAACTAACATCCTTTTTGCACTTTGCCTCAGAAGAGCCAAAACACGAAGCATGGTCCAGAACTACCATTTAGGTAGAAGAGACACATTTTTGTGAGCCAATGTCTATGCCATTTTCACTGGTCTCTAGTTGTGAATGCCATCGTCAGATCTCAAGATGTTAAACCACAGATGGGATACATCATATCTTGTGTAGGAAAATTTCGGGGAATGAGGATGACCCAAGGTCACACAAACTTGAGCACAAGCAAGAAATCTAAAAAACTCACCTTATTTGGGCATTTGTGAGTGACAAACTTACCTGTCTCCACATGACTATTGTACATCCTACTATAATGCTACAGTCAGCTGGAAACACACAATTGCTTACCAGTGCCCTAACCCAAAGTAGACTAGAACCTTCTTCCAAAACTAGTAAGATATCCAAAAGTTGAGTGGAGATAGGTAAGCAAGGTATGGTATGGTTGTCATAACAACTGATTTTTTTTTTAACTAAGCCATTTCTTCTTTGTTGATCTCTGAGGTAAGGAATGATTCATCTCTGTGAATCCAATGCGATCTGAACAAACTTCTTCGTCCACAGCCATTGATCAGACCTCGATCTAATGGACTGCCCATGATCAACAGCAGAGAGTGATTGTGACTTGCGAGGGATTCTCGGGACCTCTCTGCAAGATTTTATGAACAGGCATGCAAGTTCAAAATATTATTTAACTTTTAACACTGGATACCATACAAAAATATTTCTAACTCTTGTAATTGCCAAAGTCTCAAGAATTTATGTTCCAAGTACATTTGTTCAGAAGTGCTTGCCAAATTGGATGAGTAATTGACCCAAGCAATGGTAAGCCATGCATGTATCATTTTTTTTTCTATTTTATTACACCCACTCAGACTGAATGACACTGTTTGCATGATACTGGAAGCATCTTGTCATTGTATCATTGGACATCAACCTATGTAGATATAACTATAAATAATGAGCAAAGTGACTGTGACAAGTCTGACTTGCAAATGCTGGAAGGCAACTCACCCAGGCAGGCCCCTAGAACTGACAGGCCAGTTAACGCTCCCACTACACTGTTTCTCCATAAGGCTGACAGCACAGATGACTCATTCACTGCCATAGCTGTCTTAACACTGCATCTGTGCTGCACTTACAGTATTTAACTACAGTACTGCAATAGGAGAAGTGCACTGCAGGACGCAACGTATGAGGACAAGGCCACTATGGCGTCCTATCAATTGAAAGCTCACAAACCGCACTTCATCGTGATTGCTGTGAATGGAGCTATTAACAGTACTTATTTACACAAGCAATTTGCAAGTTATTGCCACTATGATCTACAACTTTATTAGCATCTTTATTCAACTGCTGATTGTATTTTGACTAAATCTTTGAAATGACTGAGCTAAATTTCTAATGGTTTTATAGAGATGGGCCAAGCTAAAACAAGCTAAAAGATGAGCCTACTTGCTGAAGTTCCTCAGAAAGCAAACAGTCACTTAACAAACATGCCACAGAACAGACTGCAGTGGCTTTTTTTCCCTTCTTTTTCTACTTCTTCTTGGGATGGTTAACAAAGACACAAAATTCCATTTTTATTACAGTGCTTTGATCCTTAACTTTTGCCTGTTAATTCAAGACTCTTACAACAACATTAGAAGATGCACGTGTACGGATCATTCACCGAATAGTATGTGCAGTCTTTCTCACAAAGATTTTACCCTCTTTCTATGGTTATTCTGGTTCTCTACCACCAGAAGAAGAGTTTGATTTTTATTCCATGATGAATGTACCAGTTGCTCAAATTTAACTAAGTACCATTGCATAATCTGCAGGCATTTCATTAAATACTGGCATCTTGTTACTTTTCCCTTCACACCTTAAAAACAGTTCATACCAATGAATTCAATGTGTAGCCGCGATGCTTTCAACTGCCTACACCAGTTTCAGGACCAAGTGTATGCAGTCGATCGGTTCTGGGTTTTAACGTCACAACTCCACATTTTACTTGTGAAACAGTGTTCTCGGCTTTTTTGGATTACACAAGCACTTTCATAAAATTTCTACTGTGCATTCCAATACAGCCTTACTGCACATAGAAAATGATGGCTAACATGATACTAGGGGACTTTGCTCTTTTAAGCATCCACTTCAGTTAAAATCATGTCTTCACTTGAGGCTATTTTTTTTTCCATTGCATATAGGCAATTAGGCATGATAGTACCATAAACTTGTGCAAATAGTTTGTACTGTTCTTAAATTCCTGCCAGTAATTTTTTTTTTCCCCCCACAGAAATCAAAGTTGCCATCTTTTCATTTTTCTGAATGGTTAAGTATAAGATGTTCAAGCAAAATTTGTCTAGTAAGAGGTCAGTTAGCTATCAAAACCCAGACAGAACCTTTTCTTGCAGTTTTTCAAAATTGAGACCCCACAATTTTCTGGATGTCAACTTGGACTTTAATTTGTTTTTAATGCAGTGAGAGGCGGGATACAAAACTCTAGTTGGATAAACAACCTAGCGTGCTTTGCTGAGGGTCCAATCCCTTCTTATGAGTACTACAATGAGCTACAGGTGACTTTCCCTTTGTATTCACAAGGCTTTTCAAGTTTTTTTTTTTTTTCT
>VJOZ01033674.1:5309-20917 GCA_009801055.1 Stichopus horrens
CTTTGTTTTCCTTGGAAATTTGAGGTCCTCACTTAACCTTGAAATGTGACACTAGTGAAAAGGAAGATCAGGTATATTGTAGATTTAAATTCAAATATGGTGGAAGTTAAAGGCATATCTCTTAAACTATTGCAATTTTCTCTTTTAAGATAGTCAAAATTATAAAGAAATACAAAGGATATTCATGCAGTTGTGCCTTAACGACATCACAAGTTCCCAATTGTGCAATATACTATTTTGAAATGAATTTTTCTTTAAAAATTCATGACTTTCAAACCAAACATGCTATTGAGATACCAGTTTTGACCATTAAGGAGTGGAAAAATTGATTTTTGTGAACTATCAGTTTTCTTTAGTACCAGACAATGCCATGTTGTTGGCCTGAGGGGTGTTTTATACCCATGTTTGATGATGAAATCACAACCCACTACTTAGTAATAGATGTAGGCAACGAATGTAGTTTTCAGATAATATTTGTTCTTACTGTACACTAAAACAAAATACAGTACAGCAACAATGACACTGAAGGGGTTGTTTCCTACTGACAAGGGGCAAGAGAAGTGGAATAAAATCAGGTATCCACTGTCTGCATGACTTGAATGCTGTACACTTAGTATTGTACTGTACGAGTTTGCTACATCGGCAAACAAGTTGGGCCTACCTCTTTCAGATCTGTTAATAGCCGCCACCACTTTTATTCCTCATCATGCTGGAATGTCTACCCTTGTACTGCGGTGAATGTCTGGCTGTGGACAGAATTTTTAGTGACTTGGTAAATGAGAATTCCTTACTTAAATTTTGAATTAGAGCTACTGTAAAACCTAACCACTCCCATGTTACTATGCCAGATACCTAAGAAAGCAAGAGAATTTTTAGAGGACATTTAAGAGCACCTGTTGTTTGTAGTAATAATTGCTACTATCCACCTCATTTGTATGGCCTGTGAGGGGAGTCCATCCTCATAAGTCATCAGTGAACATAATCAGAGTAGACTGACTCCGGTAGTAGCATTCTAATCCAAGCCCATCCGCTTCATTTTACCCAGAGTGAACGTAAAAATCACAAGCATTACCACTCGATGAATCGTGAGGTAGCTGGTTAAGCTGGGAGCATTTTATGTTGATTCCCAACTCCCACTATGCCAGTGCGCTTTGTCAATGGCGTACCTGTTATTTGGCAAAGGAAGAAAAGACAGCTAATGGTACTTGTTTACTTGTGTGACGGGGTTTGTCTCTAAAAATGCATTTTGTCTGTGGTAAGTGAACTAAAGTAATATGCCCTTGCCCAAGGTGAGGCAGATAGTCTCCAAGGTCTTCTCTAGATCATGGATTTTGAGTAGGACTTTTCACATGGGCAGCCAATTGGCACTTTTCCAAACCTGTGTCCCTTGCAAGGAATAAACTAGAATGAATTTCGGTCTTTTTCTGACAACTATGTCACTAAAGTCTCCACAGGTTAAATTTTGTTCAAGTGTTGGAAAACGTCTGTTGCTGTCGTATAGTCTTTTACTGTTTTGTCGAAAGTTAATTAGTCAGACATCTTCACTTAAAATGTATGCCAGTGATCTTGTGTAACAGCAGGACCAAAGGCAAACATTGGCCAATGAACACAAAACTAGAGACACACTCCCCTCCCCCTCTCAAAAAAAAAATGTCATTGGATTGGCCCTGTATGCACCTACAGCAAGCGTGGCGTGGCGATCTAACACACTCAGTGTATCCGCTTAATGCTCTGTGCTCCTGTTTCTTCCATCACCCTGCCCAGTTGTGAGTATTGTGCCACATACCCACATGCACACAGTAGTCTGCCCTTATACAAATAGCTCTGTATGATGTCTGTCAGTAATACCATGGAGCTATTACAGAGACAGCTTCCATAGTAATACCCCATTAGTTCACGGTTACATAGCACTGCATGTACAGCAGCGCAGTGCTCACTGTTCAATTGAGTGTCTCCAAGACCACACACTGTTGCTCTAGGAGGGCCTTGCTTGTGTAAATGAAGTGTTTGAGATTAAAGGTCATGTTAGGGGTCACATTGTCTGCAAACTGAGTGGAGGACAATCCCTGGTTCCTGAAGTAGGTGGTAAAGTAGAGGCATGTACGTGTACAGTACTAGTGAAGTACTGTACATTGGATATAGGTTGTTATGATTTTGAAGATAGGATATGTGTGTATAACCCTAGAGAAAAAAAAAACAATAAAGCTTGTGCTTGGCTTTGGCTCAGAGAAGAAAATTCCAACAGGGGAAAGAATGTGTTGTCTTTGTGGTAGAGAGCTTGAAAGGATTTTTGTATTATGTACTATTAGGCTGGCTATCTGTGAAGTGATAGCTCATGTTTTGTAAGATTGTGAGGGAAGTGAGTAGGTCCTACAGGATTTGTTGGTTGAGTTTTTGACCGAAACACCTTTGATTTGAGTATGATTGGCAATGCCCATGCCTTGAAGGAATGTTTACCAGATCGGTGGTTGTCCTAGCGTCTTTTTCCTTCTCTGTATATTCCTCCAAACCTAATAGAACGGATTGAACAAGAGAATTAGGTCAATTGTTTGTGTCTAATTTACATTAAATCGGAGCAAACTTTTGCTGTTTGGGGGGCATTTCTTCATTCACATGTGCATGGGGGGAAGCTCAGGGAGTTGTCACTAGAAAACATAAAATAGGGGGATCTACACTTTTGTTGACAAAAAAAAATGTGAGACCAGCATAAAAATTGGAAGTTTTTAGTCCCTTTAACAATCTTCCTTTAGAATACTCTGCGTAAGTTAATTCTTTTGGTAAATTACCCAAATCAGCCTAGTGGTGTAACAGGCTGTTTTAAGAAATGTTGCAAATGGAATTTAAAATCGAGATCACATTATGTGACTCCATGAGGATGGCAGATCTGGATAAAAACTGGAAATCACTGGGTATGAAACCGGGAGGGTTGACAGGTCTCTTAGCAAGTCAGGACTTGCCGTGAAAGTAACTGATAGAACAAATTCACAAGCATGGATATTACAGTATTTTGTCTTTGCTGTGGACAAAATACACCAGAGATGGAAAGAGGTGTAATATAGAATTGTGAGCCCGTTGCTTTGGGACTTCCAGATCTAACTTTGTAAGTGAGGATGCGGGGTTATACCAATACACTCACACTTAGGAATACACATCTATAGGAGTCATGCAGTGCATATTAAATGATAGTAAACAAGTAATTGACAAGAACATCGTTTGGCATTGGATGAGTTGTCTTGTCTGCCGGTGACAGTGGTTGCTGGAATCAGCTTCAGTGGTTCAAATCTGCGGCCTATTTTGTATCGAGATTCTTCGTGCAATGATTGCTGTATTACTTATGCTCTGGAAGGAGGGTGGGTTGGCTTAGCTGCTTTGAAAGAAGGCAGTGACCATGGCGCAGATGACTAGACGATGTTCAACTACATCATAGTGGTCAGGCACTTCGTTTATATGCATAGTGTTAGAAACTCTGTTGGGCCAAATGTTTGAATACAGTAAATCATGTTGCCCACGAGAAGTGCATTTCAAAATGTCAAGAATATGAGTGAAAATGGTTTGAAATGGCTTAAATAAGTCAGAAGACATGTTCCTTACCTGGAACTCTCCTTGTTTTCACGTAACTGTCCAGGCCTCTCAGAGGAAGAAATTTTATTCATGAAAATTACTGTGTTTTTTGGATGAATTCAGTCCTGACCCAATAGGGTTCCTTGATGGTCATGGAAAAGCTGTAAAAGTCATGAAAAGAATTGAAAATTATTTGAATGCCTGAAAAAGTATTGAAATCCAGGGAAATTGTGTCAAATCCTGGAAAGTCGTGGAAATTTGACAAAGTGACGTTGTTGCTTCCTCACTCATAATATTAAAATGTGTTCTCACTCGTAATATCAAGACTTTTTGTCCTCTTCACTCCATATTGCTTTGTTGCTGTTGTAGGTGAGAAGTTTATGTAAGACATCAGGAGGAAGGTCATTGTAATATTTATTTTTTGTTTTTTGGGGGGTTATTGATAATTCATAGAGAAGACATGAAAATAGATTCCCTAGAAAGACCAGGAACTCTTAACAGATTACTTTTGATCTTTGAGCTACTATAAACTTGATATTCACTTGAGAAATTTCTGTCAGATAGTTCCAGATGCTTTTTAGGAGACTCAATTTGACTCTCTCCTTGTGTTTACCAAATGTAGTTTTCAGCTGTCCTTATTTGATTGCCACACCCACCCGTGAAAAGAACATCCATGTCCGTAGAACCAGCCTCAGACAGAACACCAAAAGGCACCTACAGTACTGTCGATACATGTGAATGTTGTGTGTCTAGATTTTACTCAATTGTGCAATACATATGTGTTCTGAACTGCAGTGTTTTTTCATATGAATATATTCTGAACATTCTATGCACAGTGATTGTATGTGTGGTATGTACTGTATGTAATACAAGCCCTCACACTGCTGAGGTAGAAGGCACAGTATAATACACCTTGCACACACACGCGCACACACCGCCTGATTGGCTGAGACAGGAAGCTAATTAGTATGCACCCGTGAATGGCCTGCTGCTGTTGCTGCTGCTGCTGCTGCTGCTGTGTTGAATATTATCTGTGATTTACTTTCCAAGATGGCAGAGACATATATGCATGTACAGATCTGTCAGTGTGTCATTGACTGTGTCACTGTCCATTAAAACACATCAATTGCAATGGCACAGTGGCTAGATGGTAATACCAACCAGTTCCTTGTGTTCTGCCGTCGTGCTACTGACGTGCTTTTACAGTCTTTGGTCTCATGCGACATTAAATCGGGGAAACATTTGAAGTGGCTGCGTCTGAAGCACTCGGTATAATTTAGCCAAAGTTGGGGTATTTCTGAGGTCGTTAGCACGGGGTGCTCCTCAGAGGAAGCCTCCAGTGGGTGTTTCAAACACATCTTAATTCTCAGTTTTTCAAACGTGGCTAGTGATAGCTACTTCAGATGTAGTTGGCAATGGATCTTTGACATGTAGTTAACACTGGGTGCTTCATATGTAGCTTGTGCTCTATTTATCAAATACTGTTAGCACTGGGGGTTTCTGTTGTTAGTGTCGGGTATTTGAAACAAAGCTATCACTCTGTAGTATTACAAATTAGCTTCTGCTGGGTGCTTTAGAAATTGCCACCTTAGGGTGTCTCAGAAGGAGTTTAGAGGCACTGTGTGTTACAAATTTCATTTGTTTACTATTTGGTCTTCATTATGTGCAAGATTATGTTACAGGAACTGTAGATATAAAAGTAAAAGGGAAAGGCTTGCATGATACAGGTCAAGTGTTTTGCCTGTGAGGTCTCGTTTAGTACAGTGGTCATCAAAACATAGTTGTGAGATAGGCTTTGTTCAGGTTGTTGTCTAATGAATATGCAGCAGAAATATCCTCTGATCTCTGATGTATTGTATTCTATTATATATTTCACATGCTCCTATAATTTGATGCAATTCTTCATGTGTTTTATGTTGTCATCGTCAGATTGGCGGCATCAGTTAAAAACATTTGGGAGTGCTTTTTCCCGAACTTTTTGTGAAATTTTGTCACTGTTTGTGTAAACTCAAACCCAAAACTAGACAAACCAGCCAGTTTTTGTGATTCTCTTGCATGATATCTTGACATATTGTGGTGTCAGATGTGGTTAAAAAGATCCAGGATTTTCATGGTTGCTTTAACCTCCCATTTTCAGAGAATGTAAGCCAAGATTCCCGAGCCATGCGCCGTGCAGCTGACTATAAAGCGGTAGCGACGTTTTATCGGGTGCTGGCCTGAGGCCAATAAAGCGATCTTTTGATGTGGCTATCTGTTGATATGGAAGGTAAATACAGCACTAGGATTAGGCCTAGGGTTAGTTTCATTTTTGACATGGAGGAGACGGGCAAGACTCACAGAAGATGGAGGAAAAAATGTCAACGCTTTCACCCGATTTGTCACCCTGGGTGAAGACCCACCCTGTCACGGAGAGATTGTCTCAGTAAGGCAGCAAGATGAAGGAACACAACTGACTGGCAGAAGAATTCCCTTGTCAAGAAGCATTTTACGAACATCTGAAACGTACAATTAGATGTCGTGTGGTGTTGTTTCCGTGAATGTGGTCTTGAAATGTTCTTGTATATAGAATGGGGGACCCGACTTTATCACCAAAATGAAAATTGTGTGCACAAGTGCGGCAAGCTCGCTCTTGAAAGAGTTCACTCTTCAGAGTGGCTTGGATTTGAACTCGGTAGTTAGACCCTGTGAAGTATGACGTCCCTCTTAAAAATAGCGACTTCTTACTGAGTTACACAGTCCAAGGTAGGTTTCAGACATGTGCACCTGGAAAAAACATTCCAGCTAGTGAAAGATGTTACTGAAATTAATACATTCAAAGCTAAAGCTACAGTATTAGAAATCAGCAGTTTCCTTAAAGGCGGGTGTCTGATCTGGTTTGATTCTAGTGATGAGAGATGATCTCTAAACAGATTTTAACAATTTAGCTAAATACATTGCTCAAAGTTTTCACCCTTGGGCGGGAAGTTTGTACAATTTTCTCAGCGTATCGGCAACCATCCACATGAGAGTGAAACTCCTCGATGTGTACAATGCTTTTGTGTAGGCTGAACATTCCGTATGACTAACCATATTTATCTTTTGTCGAAAATGAAACCCTCTTCTTGTTAGAAAGCCCTTTGTTTGAGAGGTTAAAGATGCAGAATAATGTCGTAGGAATTATGTATGACCCTTAACTCATGACTCTGTAATGATTTTCAACAGCAAAAACTGCCCAGCATCTTCCTAGGAGACCTGTATTATTTACATCACTCCTCACTTACCTACAGTATCTCCTCAAAACAAATGCACTCCCATCATAACGTATGCCATGAGCATATTTGAAGCAAGCCTTCATGCTAGTGCTACGGTTCTCGTAAATTTCCCTAAGCTTTTCTGTGATTGGTTACATTTTATGATCACTTGGATTGAGGTATTTACACTGTGCTGATGCCATGTACCCACCACCCCCTTTGAAATGGAAGTAGAAGTCATTATTGTCAACTGAAAGTCAGAGAGATGCATCAAACAGGAAATGTGAGGCAGCATTTTCAATTCAGCAAAAACAATTGCAAAGTTAGAAGACCAAAGTAACTTAAAAGGTCTTTAGTGTATATCACAAGAGAGACACCACATCCATTGAGATTAAGGGCATAATAGCCTGCCATGGCTATTATTTGTGCCATCAGTTGTTTTGAGACGACCTAGCTTTTCAAGGTTACAATTGTAAACTGGCACTAGCCTGAGCATGTTTTGCGCCAGCCCCTGGTGTCTGGCCTACGTATTTGTCAACCTCTGGGGAATGGCAAGAACGTGACCGTCCTTCGTACATACTCTACAGTTTGTCTTCCCTGAATCGTTGGAAACAGTCAATGCTTTCAAAATTTGTTTGTCAAAACTACAGTTAGTAGGAGGTAGCACTTTCTCCGATAGTTTCTAGAAGTGATGTTAAAGAAAAAGGTAATTTAGGGTTTTATGTCAAAGATGAGTGCACACTGTAGGAACACAGACACCTATGAAGTTATCCAGGTTTTTCCCATCCAACGAAAGCACCCCGGCCAGACAGCTCTGCCAGCTAAACATGTAGCAATATGAAAGACAGGAATTCTACCCTTACTAGCTCTCATTTCTTTGGTTGTAGACCCCTACATTCACAAAAGTTCCTTTCAGTGCCTCAGTACCATGTCATGTCAAATATGTACCATTCCTAGATTTGAAGATGGAGTTCTAAAATTTGTCACAGATGGTTGTAGATGTATACCACACACAATTGTGTAAAATCACGGGCTCTCTTGAATCACCGGAGGAGCAAGTTATTTTGTGTGGACCTCAGACCCTTCTTGCAGTGATATGTAACACAAAACATAGCCTTAAAATGATAAGTGGCCTCAAATTTCAAGCAAACAGTTCAGTTTTATTTTCTAATCAGTTTCTTTTCATCCGCTGGCAGTTGAGCAGCAGCAGAGCCTTCGCATTTGCATATTCCTGCCCAAGTTTTTCTCACATCCTATTTGAAACTTCAACAACCAAAGAGCTTTTCCTTACATCTTACAGTAAAACAGGACTTTGCAAAGTATTTTCACTGGTATCAGCTACCTCTCTGTCATTCAGTTCACATCCACTCAAACATTTTCAGCCAAATTTGACAAGCTGTTTTTTTGTCTGTCCTCAAATCTGTAAGTGAAAAGTGATCGTAATTTTAATAAAGATGACGTGAAAACATGCTTCACATGTACTTTTGAATATTGTTCGTGGACAGTCCCTGTTGGGACGTTTTTTTTTATGTCATAGGTATGTAGAAACCTCACTTCCACTCACTACAACTGAACTCTTGAGTCCCAGCCTGTATTTAGGTCTTACAATGGGACTAAGTGCCTTGAACTCCATGCATTTGTGTATTTGCCTCATATTTGCCTCTGTTTGTGTCACAACCCCATTTTAGCAATAAACCGCATATAGCCTATAGTATTCTGATGCTGCTGCCAACACAGTAGACCGTATTATACCACAGCATGCGCAGTAATTTAAGTTTCTTGGCTGAGCAGCCAATTTTTGCAAAAAACAGCCGTGGTGTATGATGCCATAGGAAAGTGGTGTGGTACCCAACAGTAGACTTGTAGGCAGTTGGTTATGATTCTTATAACTGTGTACAAATTTCCCAGTGCTTTGACATTTGTGCCCTTTGTCATTTGTTGATTTTTGCCTATCCACTTGGTCCCTCTTTAAAATCTTATTAGTTTCCTCTGTTGTGTTTAATTTTGCACTTAAGTAGAACCTGCAGTACTGTATATAGTATGTGTAGGATGAGTTGTTCCATCTAGCATACAAAGGAAGTAATATTCATCATAAATTGCATAGCACATTCAGTTCTAGGAACTTCTTGAAAGTGAAGCCCCAAAAAACTAGTGTGAAACAGAAAACCATGATAATCCTCTTTGAGTTTGTGGTTAGCCTGTTTTGAAACCAGTTCTCCCTGATTCACTCTAAGAATTAGGCTTACATTTGTTACAACTCTTCCATGCTAATCTGTGCTATACCACTGTATACACTCTCATACTACACTGACAACATCTATCACAGAACTGTAACACCACCCATTAGTTCTGTGCACGTTGTCCTTAATAGCTGCTCACTGTGTGCACAACCACTTCATTGCCCGTTCACCGTATTTCATCTCACCGGCTGCATGCATGGACTCAACACATAGCAGTGTATGTGTGTGCATCGACAATAGTGGGTTCACTGATGCATAAGGAAGGCTGTATTGATTAAATATGCTGGACTCAACACACACACAGTGTGTTGTCTGCTGTTGGGGCTTGTGAAAGGGCACAAAAAAAAATACTAGCTGTGAAACTGTAGAAGGTCATATTCTGCAAGTACTCCATTTGCATGTCATGTGTGTGCTTGTGTGTGGGGCATCCACAGTTGGTGCGTATCACAAAGCTACAGTGCTGTGTGCCTTACAGCAGGACTGTGATCTGATCTGCCAGTAGTATGCACCGCAGCTATTAGGTAGATTTAACATGTCAGCATTTTGTGTGGATGTTATGATTGGATACCAACCGCTGCCACTAGATATTAGACTTTGGAACTGAAATCAGGATAAACGTTAGAACCTGTGGAAAACATTACACATTAATGTTCACTGAACATGTCCTTCCTCTTACCAAAGAGGCTATCTGTAGGCTATGCATGCATGCATCCTGGGTGTACAGTGTGTCTAGTTGTTATTTCACTGCTCAATTTCCAGCAGAAAGCTGCAGTGTCGGTACAAGTAACTGCTTTTTTTTTGTGACAAATTTTCCTTAGAAATAAATATCAGTTTTTGAGTAGTAAACAAACTGTAGTAAGACTCACTGCTCCTTTAGAGATTAGTTTTACATTCCATGAAAATTATCCAGCCAGCAGTCTGATACCAAGCCCTTTTTAGAACACCTTGGATAGATCAGAGACCAAATATGATGCAGGCTGCCTTGTACTACTTCTGTTTGAAAAATACTTAATGACAGTGAAAATTTTGTGGCATGCCATTCAAAAGTTTGGTCATAGAACGAATCCAGTGCTGTAGGCCCACTACGATCCTTGTAAGTGATCACTTTTCAAAATGTTTTTCCACATTTGTACACTTCAAAAACTAGTCACTATTGGTAATCATATCTATTCCTCATTAATGTGACTCCCACCCTAGGCAAGGGAGGAGTTTCCTATAATCTTGGTGCTGATGCAATGTTGTCTTATAAGTTACCTTATAGGTACCCATATTGACACCTGACTATGGATATCTTAGCCAGAGTGCAAGCACAGTGACATTGTCAGGACCTGAACTTGCAATGCCTGACTTCATGATCCCATGGTTCACAATCACAGGGTGGGGTCTAAGCTATGGGACCATCACACTGCTCAGATGTTCCCAGTTGATTTTTCATTGAAAGACTGCTTACATATGTATTGAATTCCCTTGAAATGAAACCTTGAACTATCTAATATTTACTTCACTCCTCACTTACCCGTCTCAACACAACAACTGCACTCCCATCTACCGTGAAGGAGGCACTAGTCTGGTATTAGACCGGAGGGCGCCAAGGGCGGTGTTAAAGGTTACCAGTACTCTTTGCACGGTAGATGGGAGTGCAGTTGTTGTGTTGAGACAGGTAAGTGAGGAGTGAAGTAAATCACAAGTTTTCGCTCCTCCCAGCCGTGATCACACTTGGTCATTGATCAAAAACTCTTGATCAGGGGCAGATCTGATCACCGGATCTCACGACTGATGAAGGTCGATCGGTCCTTGCACAGGAGATCAACACACAGAAAGTGACTACACACACATCCACCAGTTGTCTTGAACAGGATTGTAGGCATATGTAGACAACTCCAGGAGGCAGTGGTAGTGGTAGTGCTAGTGCTTTTGTCAATGCAATGTGAATGCCGTCCAAGGGGTGGGGGTCTGAGGTGGTACTTGCTTCCCACCTCCTTGGAATAATTTTTGCAGATAGATTATGCTGAGATGGCAAAGAGGGCAATCATTTTGTTAAATTTCTCTCAACAATTGCTACCATCCCAGTGTTTGAAAATTGCTTACTGTAGAGGAAACTTTATTTTTCAAATACATATTGAATACTCTACAAAGTTTTTACGATCAAAGCTGTACTTTTTCTAAGATTCTGTAAATTTTGTGCTCAGTCTGGTAGTCTATTCAGTTTGTGCTTCCTGCCAGTCGGCAAACGCCGGTGCCAGCTCACAGCAGACCGTTGCGGGCCAGAACTCTCGGTCACGAGACTAGCCACAAATGCCGATGCACAAACTACGGCTAGTTCTGAGGTCACTTTGCTTTACCAAGGTTGAACCCTTTTAATCAACTTCAACAGATCTGATCTACTCCAATCAGTGGATCAACATCTCATAATCCGATGATGATCGATGGAGCTTTCTCACACCAAAGATGATTTACAGCATTTGATCAAACTCAGGATCTACTGATCTACTGATTGATAAAACTGATGAAGATCAAGTGTGAGAAAAAGAAACCAAAGTTGGTGATAACTTTACCTAAACCATAAGGCAACGTAAAAATTGAAAAGATTAAGGGTGTTGTTCCCATATTTGTGATGTTTGGCGTTTTACCCACCACATAAAAATTCAATGAAGAGATTTACACCACAGGACATATTTCTTAGCACAAAACAAAGCACTTCAATGACGACCTGCGGCGAGAACGCAGAGGGTAAACACTACAACACTGTATACATAGCGCAATACGAATACATAGTGTAATGGAATCGCAAGACTTGTTTTGTGTAATGTCATCAACAATGCATCAGAAAGATGCATGAAGAAGGTATTGCATCAGCTGACACTGGGTATGTGAAAATCCATTGCTGTGGCATATAGATTTCCCAGAGGCAATAAAGTGAATATTGAAGGCACCTCACTGCAAAAAAAAAAAATAGTACACTAAAACAAAGGCTGATTTCAAACTTAATCTTTAGGGTATTGATGCCATTTACCACTTTAAAACTTTTTTAAGAAAATGAATCTTGGAATGGCGAGTGAGACGTCTCGGTTCAAATCTGAAATGGATTCTCATATTCCTGCAAAAGAGAGAGAGAGCCTTTTAAGCTTTGGGAAAATGTCCATCTGCGACTGACGAAAATGCGATCAATTTTCTTTTAAGCTAGAAACAGGCTGATCCAGTGCTGATAACATGCTTTGGAGCTTGTCACCACAGAGATTGTTCTATTGATTAAAAGCGACTGAAAGTTGACATGAAAACGTTTGATTTCAGTTTATGTGTGGAATAATTTTTTCATAAAATTTCTTTGTTTTAACACCTTGTACCATAACAAAAGAGAGTTGGTGGTAATAACATACCAACAAATGACAAAGAGAATTTTACAACAAATGAATCACCAAGCACATAAAACTGATAAAATGTAGATCTACCACAGAACCAGCCACCTAGTCCACACAGGATTTTCATAATGTGCTTAAATCATGTCTCGAGAAAACCCTTTTCTGCATGGAACAGCATGAGGTGATATCGAGTCATACCTTCATGGTTATGGTTTGTTCCTTGGATGATATCTTATCATGTATCTAATTAAATGTACTGTATGATATCAGGATTGACTGAACCAGCAACCATAGCTCATTACTATTCATGAATTATCTCATCACTATAGGCTACGGTACATACGTGAACTACAGTGAATTGAACTTAACATGGATAAATTACTTGGGGTAGATGACAGGATTAGCTTTTGTTGCTGCCGTTTAGGTGATGTTACACTTAACATTGTAAGTATAATCCAAAAAATCACTTCATCTTGGTACTGACAATACTGAGTTAAAAATCCCTTCCTCTTGGTACTGACAATACTGAGTTAAAAATCCCTTCATCTTGGTACTAACAATACTGAGTTAAAAATAACTTCATCTTGGTACTGACAATACTGAGTTACCAACAAACCAGTCTCTGAATCACGAGTCTTGAATTCTGATTGTCTCGATTCTGCCTTGTCTGATGCCCTCTGAAGTCACTTATGTTTCCACACTCCTATCATTCCACCATCCACAGTTTCCCTCTGTACAGCATTGCAAGTGTAGGTGGCTGCTACCCTCTCATTCCAACAAGTTACAGCACCCCCCAAAATGGGAGCGCCGCATCTATGTGAGTGGGTACCTGAGTGCTCGTGTGAATTGTGAAGAAAGGAAACTCAAGGGACTATGCACATTTGAATGACTCTTCCAATCTCACTGGAATGATTTTATTGATCAAATCCAACCGAATGTTGTTGCATATAACAGTCCTTGCTATTGCTTTACCATACAGAATATTACAATTGTTTGAATTATCCAAAGATACTGCATGCATCCATACACATCATGGCATCTGACATCTGTTGGTTTTTTATGTCCCACCCACACTGCATCTGTCATAATTATGTACACCTGTGTCAAAACAACAACCTTCGGGTTCACCGGAAGGCCAGATGTTGCCCACTATGCAAGTGGTATTTACAATACTAATTGTTACGCTGTCAGCCAGAACGGATCACTTTCAATTTTTATGTTTCTATTTTGCAAATTTTGCTTTTCCAGGCCGCCAGCTAGTCGCCAATACAACTGTCGACTGGAAACTCACCGTGATGGGGTTTATTTAACGTGTGATCAGTTACGTTAATAATGTATGTACAAAAAATACCTTGATTAGTAGCATGCAAGAGATAGCATCTGCGGAAAGCTTCATGAATGTATTTTAAAAAAAAAAGCATATTAACATCTAGTTATAAGTTACACCCAACCAGACATGAAAATCGATCTTTTCCTTGATACATCATTTGCAAACAGGAAAAGAAGGCATATTGTTATAGTAAAGAACACTTAAAATAATAATAATAATTACACAGGTATATTTATGTAGTGCCCCCATTCAAGAAAGATGGACACACATTAGTGACATTTGAAGTACTGTATGCTGAACTTTGCCCAATCCATCATACACATATCATGCAATTGTCACTATTGTAGCAATACCATGCAAGGGAGACACAAACATAACATCGGGCAATACAATGGTGGTGCAAAATATGTACCTTGTGTATGAACTTCTAGTGACCTTTGACCTGAAGAGTAGCTTGCTCACAATCACCTTTGGGCCTCCCATCTATAATCAATTTTTGCAATTAACAGCTATTAAATAAACGGTCCATTCCCATGTCCTTCTTTTAATCCAAGTTCTGCCTTGTTAAACAAGATATGTATTAAAGGTACTAACTCAACTGAAACTTGACACAATTTGATACATGTACTTTAATCAAGGTCCCTACAACTGTTTTCCATAGTAAAATTAGCAGTTGAAAGTTCATCTGTTCTCCTTGAGATATGAACACCTCTAAATAAAAGATTGTTTCTCATGATTGACATCAAGGATTGTCATCAAAGGTTTAACGAGTGACAAAAGTTATTTGTTTTTAATTTTCCTTGCTATTAAGGGTCAGACAAGCTTGAGAAATATCTAGACCTATACCTAAAACCTGCATTTTAGAATGCATGTCAACGGGTCGGCTAGGTTAAGTACTGCTAAACCTTCCCAGACATTTTCTCCAACCCTGGCGATCCACTACAATAGCCCCTTTTTGATTCCCCATTCCAAAATTTAATTCCCTTCTCCTTCTCATGGAGAGGATTTAAAAGTTCCTTCCCCTTTCGGTCCTTCCTGTGAACTATGTAGTTAAGTTCCTGATCTCCAGCCTCCCGCCCGAAATATCTACTGCCATAAACCCTTTGCTGGTAGTTATTCAGCCTATAAAACTTCCAATGTGACCTCACAGTCACAGATAATCAAACAGAGGTATTAATTCAACAAATCTGGTTGACCAATAACAGCCAACTCTCAACTGGATACTGCTGGAACATTGTTGAGTGATGTGTCATCTGAGTACGGGAGATTTCTAAGGGCTTAGGAGGAAGGTGCTCACATAGAGCCCAGTGTAGTCAGCCCTCTAACAGGAACCAGGTAAAATCCCTCAGAGTTTGTTGTTAGTGATGAGGATGTGAGAGGAAACCACAGCAGAGTCTCTGGTTACTACACTACAAAGATGGAGTGGTTTTGGTGGTATTACCACACAGAGTAATTGGGTGATAGTGGGCATGGTATATGACCTAAAGCACAATGTTGATATAAACATGCTGAGAATGGCATCTAACAGATACCAAATGGCTTCTGCACTTCAACAAAGTGGTGACCAAAGAAATCGGGTGTCTTAATATTAAAGGGACATTGTGTTTACGATGCACCGACACGGCTTAAAGACAAAATATCTTTGTTAAAGCTGGAATTATGAGTTGCATTGGCAATTGCCCCGTCATCTAAGTTTCTTCTTCATCGGTGTTTCAAGGAAGAGATAGTAGGGGAAATATCACCTGTCACAAAATCTGAAAGAGAACTATGCACTCATCTTCCAGATTTTTAAATGTGAAGATTGTCTCCACATTTTTGTTGGCCCTACCAAATTCAGACTCTACAAGAAAGCATAGCAGTCAATCAACATTACATGAAATCAAACAGA
>VJOZ01033692.1:1842-21075 GCA_009801055.1 Stichopus horrens
AACAGTAGGGATCATCTACACAGTATGACTAAGTATGAGATCAAAGTTACCCACTTTGAGATATTGTGCAAACAAGGTTTTCACAGTTTGACCTTTAGTGACCTCAAATGACCTTTGACCTCTACCAAAAATAATAGGGATCATTTACTCAATGTGACCAACCCACACACCAAGTATGATGTCAGTCAAGGTTATTCTTCTAGAGATATCTGTTAAGCAAGGTTTTCAGTTTGATCTCTGATGGTCTCAAATGATCTTTGACCTCCACCAAAAACAATAGGGATCATCTACCCAGCCATGACCAACCCACACATAAAGAATGAGATCAGTCAAGGTTACCAATCTTGAGATATCATGCAAACCAGCAAAGAGTCACACACACACGAACATACAAACACACACCACCATCGCATAGATTCCCTGCCTGATGGCAAGGAACCAAAAATGGTTCCCACTGTTGTATCTATTGCAAATACAGAGATTATCACACTGTCTGACAGGTGTTTTCTGAGAGACTGGCCTCTTGATATCAGAGGGAATACAAAACCATCATGTCATTCAGATGACATGAAAATTGTTCAAGTCCATTGCAAACTCTATGCATAAATTTGCATATTGACAGTTTTCCTCTGTGCATGAGGTTTGATTGTGTTGACCCTCTCACAAAATCCCCTGAACCGTTGGTATTCATGAGTGACTATACTTACCCCTTGGTTTCACTAACACATTCATTTAGACCTATTCTAAATGCTCTTGCAATTAATTCCAAATAGTGTGCCCTCTTAGGCCTAGTCTGCCTTTACTATATGCAGGAGGTCTGACTGGATGGAACCCGTCATAAAAATTGCTCCCTCATGTAGGCCTACTGTACTTTCCAGATCTGTAGCTCAGTGCACTTGTAACCAACCTTTACTACTTGTAGACTAGACAGCAACTTCACTGAACACATAACACAAAGGGCACAAACCTTCTTGAAGCTCTCAAAATGAGCAATCTGCTGCAGTCAATATAATGTTTCTATCTTTGTCATGGCATGTCACAATGTGAATGGTAACAGCCTTCTAAGCTGTAACATGATGACTGCTTACACAAATAAAAGAATATCTTGAATGGAAAAAAGTGGCTGCTACAGTACTTCACACAGGCCATTGTACTGTGCATAATTTACTGTCCATAGTATTGCCCATATTTGTTTTGGCAAGAATATCCTCACTTGGATTGATTACTTCCAAACAACTCCCTGTCATGTCTTCATACAACAACTGCACCACCATCTACTATGCTAATAATGCTGGTATCCTTTTAAACTGAATCAAGTGCCCTCCAGCCTAGTACTGGACTAGCACCTCCTTCCCATTCTGCCATCCTTTTGTGTCAGAAGTGAGGAGGAATTCAGTTGTGTACAGACAGGTAAGTGAGGAATGAGATTAATACTACATACAGACTAATACAGTACATCATGCATCATCCATGACAGGATGCCTGAATATCAATCAGTTCTGTGCACTACATATCATTCATGCATCAATGCCTTTCTTATCCCTGGTAGAAGACATGGTTTCACACAAAAAAACACTAACTTCAAAAATTTTTACACTCACAAAAAAAAAAAAAGTCTGACAGAAAATACAAAGAGATACAGAGCTTACAGGAGCAAAGATTTCCAGGATTGAGCAGGGACAACCTAGTATTGTTAGCAGATTTATAACACCTTAAAATGAAAAATCTGTGACTGCCTGACAAGAGGTTTATCAGGCAATTACATAAAAGAGAAACATCTCAAAACATAAGAAATGGGAGAAAGAAAGGGGCACATGAAGGGGACTGCACTTCTCTTTTTTTTTCTGCTACCAGAAACCATGTGGATATAAATCAAGAAAGACTTGTTTATGCAATAAAGTTGCACGGAATGAAGTTTGACTTTCATGACTAGCAATCTGCTTTTCATTTAATTTCAAGATCAGGGGAATGGTGGGCAAAATAGCCTCCAAGAGAACTTTCTACCATTTCACAAACTTAAACTTCAGAGAAAGTCTGGGAGGAAATCTCCGCTGAGAGGAATCGGTTTGAATCTTTAGGCTATTTTTAAGCAAAAGCTGAATGAGGTCAAGTCTAGGCATAAAGGGCGGATCATTTATTTGGGTGCACACTGTGAGCTTGGACAATGTATCAAAGTGAGGGCTGGATATATATCTACTATGCAAATACTTGAAAATTCAGAGAAAGCGTTTTTAACATACGCTTGGCTGCTGCTAACTTTAGTAACTATTTACAACTAACAGCAAAGTTCTTTTCCTTGGAAACAGCAATAACAAAGCACATCAGTTGGGAATGAAAAACAAAAGTTTTCAAAATGAACATCCCTCTGAAAGTGCAAGAAATCAAAACAATACCTCAGGGCCAGCAGCCACATGGTAAGGGAGGCATTCTACCTATAGGCAGGCTATGGTAATTCAGCCTTTCTAATGCATTACTGCAATATAAATTTTATAAACATATAAACAAGACACAAATTTGATTTTAAAGCGACACAAATATATTTGAAAGGAGAAAGAAAAGTGACATTCATTGATTGCCCAAAGTGACTGATCAGTGATAACCTTAAAGTATTTAGGACAATGTTCTTTAATGAAGGCTCCTATGTACTGAGACGCTTTCACTTTGCTGTATAGGTGCTCCTCTTCTGGGACATCTCCAAAATTGATTGAATTAGGATATTTTCCAGTGTCCATAATACTCCTTACACTAGATGTAGCCATATATGGCAGATGGGGACTACTAATTAGAAGAGCAAGTTCCACCTCGTGGCAATACGTAACAACCCCCTTTGGACCATAATATTTACAAAATATCACCTTCCATTAAAAATGGAAGGTCTTGCAGAAAACAATTTTTTCTGATATTGCATCTATTTTGCTACGTAAAATCATCAAATTGAAACACAGATATTGTGTGGCAGTTTTTGTACATGCAACATTAGGACTTTCACTAATTTGGGGACAAAAATTGCTAGAAATAAGAATGCTGTGACTCAGATTTTGAAATCCCAAAACTTACCTGGTTTGGATATCTAAGAATCTAAGAACAAACACTGTATCTGAGACGAAATACTTTGAATACGTAACAAACACAAGCAATTGCGTAACATAAAAGCCTTACGAGTGAAACAAGTACATCACAAGATAGAACCTCTTCCTAAACCCTTACCTCAGAAATGGGTAAAACAGTGATAATGAACACAACTTTCTGAAATAGTGGAAGAAGAGAACCCCTAAAAGGGGAGGTGTACTATGGAATAACAATGGCATACACCTAGGACGAACTGAATAAGGCAAGACAAATGAATTTCGGCTCGGAAATCCTAGGGAAATCGGGGAAATGATAGCTGGAAAAAGCAATAAATACATAGAGGGTAGAGGGACATGCATTAGTTAGATGGAGACAGGTAAGTTCAGAATGAGGCAAATCACTAAATTATCCCATTTACATTTACCATGTTATTCACAAGCATCATGTGCAGCCAATGGGGATTGCATGTTTAACCTTAGGCATCAAAGCTTTTGATCACAGGTATCTGAGTGTCTGCCATAGACCTGAATATTTTATATTTAAGTTTGTTTACTTGTCTGGACAATTAAAATAAACTTGTCACAGGTGTACGTCCCGATCCCTGGATAGAAAGTACAACACCCATTTGAGATTAATTGGAATGCCAGCTGAATCACCTAATTCCAACTCACACCCTTTCACTAATGAGTCATCATAAATAATTAGTCACTGTAACAACCACAATGACAAACTACTCACAGCACAGGCATGAGACTCCATACAATTCCTACGAGGGTGTTTGTACATGCATAACGCAAGTAACGTCCAGTTCACTCTGAGATGTACTGTATCTTCTGAACATCACCACAAAAAGATGGAGGCAGAGAAAAGGCACTTTCACACTCAGCCCCAACTACTGTGATTGCACAACCTTTCACCCACTGACATCTCTTCCTGAATCTGTCCATGGACAGCATGTAACACTGTACAGAATATATCAGTATTGGGAGCACAATGAATGTCTATGCAGCTAACTGGTCTATGATATCAACCGAAGAGATGATGTACACTATACAAACAGTGTTGTACACTCAGTTGCTCTGCTAGGCTGTCTGGACAGTAAAATTGAGCCATGATGAAGCTGCCATGATCCTGCAAGATCAACAGTTAGTCACAGGAACAAGGGAGTTACATAATGATAAAAGAATGCACATGCACAGAATGTAGTATGGAACCTGGGTCATGCTCAACTCTAAACTTAACTGATAATGTGGAGTAGTCACTTTTATCTGTAGACACCATGAGATAAGGCAAAGAAAAAGAGAAAACTTGTTTCTTGTCCAAATGTTCACAGACAATTGGGTTTGTGGGTCTTTACCTTTTATGATGCAGGAACCTGAAAGGCTCATTGACAGGGTAGCAAACTGTTTTTACGTGCCTCATCACTGTATCAATGAGTGCTGTGAAAAACATCACTTGCAAAGATATCACTTAAACCTTGGAAAGATGATCTCCACCATTGTGGCAAGACATTTTCAGTGAAAGAACTTGTACTTCTAATAGCAAAAAAAAAATTGTGCATGGGGGTTTGAGCATGCGAACAGGGACAGGAAACTATATTTTATTAACCTAAACATCTACCACTAGACAAATTATCTACTGTAGTATTTCAACCAGCCAAAGAATGATTTGATATGTGCCGCAGTGGTTTCAATGAATCACTAAATCTCTACAAATACCTGGCAATGGAAGGAATTTCCCACATACCGCACTGTCAAGCAACAGGAAAAACAGATTAAAAATGAAACAGGTACGGTACAGTACATCAAAGGTACCAACACAATACTTACTAGTTCACACACTAACCTGGCAGGAACACACACGAAACCAGCAGAGACAGAGAGAAAAATGAAAGAGTACATCCAAGGTGTGTTTATCAATTTAAGGGACTTGTCCAGTGACCAGTAACATATACCACACCGATGTTCTCTTGCCTTGGTCACTTTTGCAGGTACTGTAAACACAGGGTAGTGATTTATCTACCACAAGTGTCCACAAATGGCATGGAACAGCCTGTTTACCTACCAATAACAATCCAGCACTGTGTATTGACTTCAGCATTTTGTACAGGACTTTTCTTGCAAATCTTATTGTGAGACATGCTGCTTTTGTCCCACTTCTCTTACAGAGACATTTTAGTCTTATGTCAAGGACTAAAGTGCTTTGAATCAATTGATGTCTGCCCCACCAATGGAGCTTTTGCCATGACAAGGAGTACCCAGTTAAATCCTCTGGAATTTTCAGTGGGTGGGGCATAAGATGACTTCCTTGTGCATAGGCAAATATGACAAAAAAGTGACTGGTTCCAGCAAACAGTGAAAACATGCAAAAAAAAAATCACTTGACAGATGCTCAATGGGGCTTTTGTGTGCTAGCGACAATGACGAAATCCTACTTAAATCAATCCTTTGAGGATGACGTTGACACCTTTCAAAGATGAATTTTCTGCTGAATTTTCTGATTAAAATAACTTGAACAAGTTGGAACACTTAATGAATACTGGAGGCTATGGATACACACAGCCTACTCCACTGCCAAGAAATGTGGTCTACAAGTATCGTAATCTCAACTGTGCACAAAAATTTCTTCTTTTTTTTTTGCACCCAACAAGGGTTACATAAAGACATTTAAACAAATAGAACCAGCCAACACTTACTTCTCATATAAACCAAACTATGCCATACATAGAAGCAAATCATGCAAAATCACAAAAAATACCAATTTAATGGTGTCACATGTTCCTCTGTAAAATATTTCAGGGAGAAGGAGTTCTTTCAGGCAGACAATAACAGGAAATAACTATTATGCTTTGTTACTGTGTACTATAACAATACCTTGGTAATGTAATTTACAAAGATGTCTCTCATACATGAACATAAAATTGCATAGCGTCTGGTGGACAGCCACGGTCGAAAGGAACGAACACGTGGCATACATGTTCTCTTTCGTACCGCTCCTTGGATGATTCTTAACATAGAGCTCTGTGGCTGCATAGTGTTTCAAATACTCATGATAGTATTCACTTCATGATAAGTGTGTATCCTACTCAAAGATATTCATTTCAAATGGTAAACACTGAATTTAATACAGTGTGGGACTGGTGTTTGAAAGATGCCAAAGATTGGTCTCTGTTTCTATGTTCCATACATTTGATATTTTTTTTTCTGATTTCCATGGAGTCTTAGATTTGACACTGAACTTCTTCGGACGTCCGTCCACCAGCCTTGCAGACTTTTTGACTGCTTGAGCTAAAAGGTAACTGTTATGTTTTGTGGAATACATTCATTAATAACCACAAAGCATTTTGGAACTGAACAAATTTACACATCTTCAGGAACTGATGTCAACATAGATTGCACAATCTGGCTGAGAGGTTCCTATCTTTACGGGGGACCAAATCTGTCGCTACTTTTATTATCCTATTCCAATAAAAGACCATAAATATGAAAAGTCAACCCACCAATAATAAACTTTCTTTTTCATTAATTACCACAATTGGTAAATGATCAACTTCAGCAGGTACTGATTAAGGGTTTCTGTTTCAACTTAATACTTCTTTACAACTTAAAATCTTTACACTTTAACCGTTAGCAGGGGTACATTACAGTATTATATATTTCATATAATTGGGAGCATCACTTACAGATGGTTCAATCCCCACCAATGCTGATTAGCAATGCATTGAATGGCTTTGAACCGTATTCAAAGTTCACTGCTAAATAGTTACAATGTCTGCATGTCAGAGTCAGTCGGCAAGTCTGTCTAGCAGTCTGTCTAGCAGTCTATCTAACGACCTATCTAAATATCAGTCAGTCAGTCAGTCAGTCAGTCAGTCAGTCAGTCAGTCAGTCAGTCACAAGGATTGTTATGTGTATGGAGGCATTGCTTCCCATGTATAGCTTAACAGGAGTAGAGGCATGTCACAGCATATCTGTCCCACGTCATCTCCAAAAGTAGTTCTTTGAGAGAAATGTCTGTTTTCATGGTGTCCTCCTTGTCAAATGCTGATATCAATGAAGCATTTACAGAAGAAATGATTATCTGATTACACCAAACTATTCAGATATTCTTATTGATGTCTCACAGTAGGAATGTCTGAATAAAAAAGGCTGATGAGCAAGTAACTAGCTGTTTGGCTTGCATCCACTATCGTAACATCATCTGCTCGGTCATAAAACTACACTGTGATGATTTCTAGCCATGATGACGACTATTGTGAGGAATAAAGTATTTCTAGTGAGTGATCATGTACACAGCAAACAGAGTTTGTGGCAAATTCCTAACAGATGCGCATATTTTTCTATCACATCAACACCACAGAGCCATCTTGGTTTGGTAAAATAGTCACGGTATATTTTCCAAGTATCCTTTCCTAGTTTCTTCAATGATCTTTATCATATTTCAATCTGTGTGTGACTTTCAGAGTATGAGGTCACTTGCTCAGTGGTCAAAACAAAGCCTGTTGACTCCAAAAGTTTAAACAGAGCAAAGTTCAAATACGGGAGACAGGCCACTGAACGGTCAGATCAGCACAGTCCCTAGCAGTGTGAGAATGACGGAAATAGTGCACACTCCTGTACCATTGCTGATTAAATGATGGTGATACAAAATGTTTAAAAACCTCGCACACACAGAAGTTATTATGTGGTTTTATGGCATTCAAGTGCTTGATAAGCGCCCTAAAATGAATTTCCTTTCAACGCTCTCTGCCCAGGTTAGAGCATAAGCACCGAGTGGTGATCGAGGAGGGCTGGAGAGCACCGCAACCAGACTGAAGTGTTTTTACTGCCATTTTCATTTCCATTCATGTCAAAAAGAATTATCAGCAGGTGGAATGCATTACAGAGTAGATATAGGGCTTACAGTGCATGTGAAAAAAGATCTGACTTAACATGAATTATATTACAGAATTACCATCGTTCCTAATTGGTACAATTTAGCCATCCTGATACATCAAAGAACCTTCATATCTTGCTCAGAACTAGATATTTAAACAGTAATTACACAGGATCATTACATCGCTTCATTGCCCTGCCTACAGTACATGGCTACTCTTCAAAGTGTTCATTGTTCTAATCTAAGAACAGTAGGCTTGGATTTGAAAAATAAAGAAACATATTCATGAAGGTTGGTTTTTCTTGTGCATGTGTTGTCTGTGTGTGCTTAACACTTTGAATTTATGTTCTTCTGCAAGTTTAATAAATTTTATAACAAATTTGCAAATTTAGTACAGCATTTTTTTACACTCGGTTGCTTACCAGTCAGGCCTAGCCAGTGTCTTACAACGTAGATCATTAGCAAGAACCCCATTTCTGATCCACCAACACTGTCTGGGCAGGAGCCACGGGCAGCTTCAGAGATGCGACTATTTCAGGTCCAAAAAATATTGGAGTCACCCACACCTGATGAACAATTCCTAATGGACATGCCCATATGAAAGAGATGTCACTACACCCAAGGTTGCTAAAAGCAAAAGTTACTATTTGTAGTGCTTGCACAGGGTACTAATGTTTGACCAGAGTGTTTTCTGTGACAATGGAGGTCAGTTAACAGAAAATCTGATACATCCACTCTAGGGTTACCCTTCAGTTGATGATCCGATAGGAGATACCGACTGCAAGTGGAGAGCCAGGAGAGATACAATCACTAATACTTCCTGTTACATTCCTGACATTCTGAGGCTTGCAGGAAAAGTTAAGGGATATATCATCAAATTTCTGGATATCAAGGGGCCTTGCTAGGTGACTTGTGCATAATTACATCAACAAGCATGAATCCAGTTATCTCAATAGCAACTGGGTTCTCGTATTTTCTTCCTTTCTCCTAGATCTGAAGAAATAGTACATACAGACATGTTGCAAATCTCAAAAGGCGGAATAACCTTTTACCTCATTAACTGGCTGAATTGCAAGTGGTGTTTGTTTGTTTTGTTCTTTTTTAATTTCTTCATCATCAGGAAACTCTAAAATTTGAGTTTTGAAGCTATGAAGGCTTATTCTAGTTCAAAGGACAAATCCAGCATTGCAACATGGTAATGCACAGTGTGAATTTTGAAATTTTTTGAAGTTTGAGGATCAGGAAGCCCTTACAGGCTCATCAAGGAACCTACACCATGTTGATCATGGATGAAAACCAGCAAGATTCGCCTGCTCTTTTTGATAAGTGGCCAAAGGATGCCCGGGGCAGGGGTGAAACCAGACATTCGCTGATGCAGACCAATGCAAAGCCAAATCTGCTTCATGGACTGCCATTTAACATCACCATTCGATGTGTGTTCCCCCAGTCTTTAGCCATTTTCCCAAAAGTTGGGAGGGGTGGAGAACCTGCCCAGCTCAGCAGCCCATCAACTGCACAGAACAAATTGAAGAGGACAAGACCTAAATCAGACAACAGACCCGCAAAAAACCCTTTCAACAGCGACTGTTAACAGCTTTACTGAACAAGCTAAATTTGAATTCCCAGAAATTTTCCAACTGGATCCTCCCAGATTTTATAGGGAGGGGCTAATAGATTGCAAAACAGACACTCTAATCACTAAACTAACACCCCACTCAAAACTGGCACATGGCACTTACTGAGCAAGACAAACTAACAATATTGGAAAGGAAATATCGAAGAAGTGAGCCAACATTGCTAGAGTTCAAGTTTGGTTACATTTAGGGAAATAACCTCTTGTGGTCAGAGGCACAGGCATATCCTGGCATTGAATGTCTAATCCTAGAGTATGAGTCAAATGTTAGCTATTATCAAGGAGCCACGAAACAAGACATATACGTGTGGATGTTGTTATCAGAAATGGTACTTTGTTGTGTTCCTGCAATTGAAAATTTGTCTAAATCAATTCCGAAAGTAGGAAACTGGAAATTAGGATTTGTAGGCAGTTTTTAAAGAAACAATGTAATAATGGATAAGTGCTTCATAAAACACAACAATACATATTTTGTAAACACGAACACAAACCATTATGCAATTACATAAATTTGGGTTGCTGTGGATGTTTTCAGGCTGGAAGAACTACTGTAATTCTTGGTGACCACCTGATTGAAGGTTAAAGTTCACAGTCTTCCAACAGTATAAGTTTTACAATGCCGTCTCTAGTGGATGACTCACACTATTTATACACAGGAAATTTTCTCTCACACTAAGTCACTGGGCTGGCTGCAATTCAAAACTAATAAACACCAGCTATCTTTAACAACATTCAAGATCACACTTTACTCACAAGAATCACACAGAAAGTTTGAAAACAAAACTGAAAAGTACATGCGGCCTTCAACTGTACAGCCTACAGTACACATGAGAGAGTCTGCTAGTCATTCAACAAGGTGCCTAAGCTTTTGATAGTACAGCAACCTACATACACAGCAACAACAAGGTACAATGTGATGCATCCTAACTTTACACTACCTGATATTGTCACCGGTTTCTGCAACTTCTCAGAGTTCCTTTTGTTATTCCTGCGTGCCATGTTGTTTTTTTTTTCACTCACTGTAAAAATTTCAAAGTCCAGCACAAACTTGTCCACATTTCTTTTTCAGTGCACTGTCCAATACACACTTTAAAATTGTCACAGAGTGTTTACAGAGGCCATTCTTCATGTGTTGGCAGACATTAGACGAAGAACAGTAACCATGCTGCCATGCACTGATTTTAATGGGCCTCAAGTTGCAATGGGTTGTGCTTTTTAACAAACAGTAATAAACTCGGGCACAGGGAGAAACCCTGGATAGGTTGGTTGAGTTTGCTAACCTATGCACCTTTCGAAAATTACTACCGCCACATCAGGGACATAAAAAGACCCAACAGGAACATTTACTGCAAAGGCAATGGTGCTTACAGGTTCATCACTTGATGGTGCATAGTCCAAAATTGAATAAGACAAAACTGTGCGGTAGTGTAAAATGCTAATATTTCATCACATCACCATGTAAGTGGGAAACAAACACCAGAATGTTAAAGGGCATGATCCATCTACAATGGGTAACACTCTCAGCACTGCATCAAGACCTTTTTCATGCAGTGTTCACCGTATCTGTGGCAGTTTCCGAGAGAATGGATGTGTGCACTTCACCGACGGCAAGAGTCTTCTTTCACTCACACCTTACCACCTGCAGTTGACAACTTGATCTAAATTATACCGACTAACTTCTTTTCTGAATCAGTTGTTAAACCACATGGATCAACATTCAACAAGTTTTCCTCCTCACTCAACCAATTGAAGACTCTCTCCGCTATCTTCTGAATGGTACGGTAAGTCTGCCTCTAATGTGCCTGTCTAGGCGGCAGCTACTGCGAGGCAGCGCATCTGTGACTGCCGACAGTAAGCCATTTTACAAGCGTCAACACATCGCGCAAGTTAGATCCTCAAAATATCGTGAACAATCGCATGAATAATATTTCCACAGTCACTTTCATAAACGGTAAACACCGAGCAAAGCACAGCATGTGCTGCTTTTCCCTTCGGCTACGGTTTAAGAGATCTCCAAGAGAAAATTTCACAAAGCTTCCTTTCCCCTGGCACACGAAAAAAAAATTGCATGCGTTACGTGCCAATTTGGAAAACAAAACCAGGCAAACTGTCACATAAGAATTTGTTTACACTAAATGGGAACATGTGATTTTCAATCAACGGTGAACTTCGAACAATTCTTGCTCCCTGTAAACAAATGTGATTAATATCTGCCAAAGAAAATGCCTAAAGAGACGGTCGTAAAGATTCTCAGAGTTTGTACTGACACAATCCTTGTAGGTTGACAATTGGTTTGAGTACCCACTAATGCAATGCAAATGAAAAATGTACGACCAGAATATAACCAATTGAAAACTGTAAATGAGACTGCAGGGAGAACAGAATAGCAGATCAAGTATACAGCTATGTGATGTGAAGTAGAATAAAAGAGGCAACTGCACCATGCAAATGCTATCAGCTGACCACTTGTATCTTGTATATATACCAGTGGATTTTAAACACAGATGGCAAGGAGCTGAATGGCTGCAAAATACACATCAATGAACAGGAATCTAATTCTAAACCAATGGCTGGACAGGATGGCAGTGAGGAGTCAATGACAAGCCAGAAGTCAATCTAATGAATATGCAGCAGATAGGAACTCCATGCATGTAGTAGACTAACGGTGTCAGCTGGAAGTGAAAGACAGGACTTCAAACGTATCGATACTCTGATTAATTGCAGTTCACTGAGGAGAATTGAAAGCTGGGTTAAACACAAATCAACAAGAAGAATGAATGTTCTAAATATATTTAATTCTACAGGCTTTTGAAAACAATTGTGTAGAAATGAAAGTTATGCTACGAGTAAAATGAAAGAAAAGCACCAGGGGAAATTTACCTAAATTATTCATTTGAACTGCTAGTACTGATAATTTGAGAAACAGAGATATTTTTTGTCTTTCCTCATTCCACTTTCCTTTTTTTTTTTAACAAAATGATTGTGAAAGTCAGGGTGCAGGATGTTGACACTGTTTCATTCACAATGGATTGTAAAATTTTCTAAAAGGGCAAGTAACTTTCCTGGTTTATCAAATTTGCGAGCTATGTTCTGAATGCTATTACTGAGAATGTTATAACATGCAGCAACTTTTGGTCCATTTACAAATTCTCATTTCAATCTCCATTCCATCGTCCTCCTTTAACTCAACTCTTTTGTCAACCACTTATCACATTTTTCCCACAACTCGCTGGTGTGGGTGTTCAAAAGTGGCTATACTTTAATACCCCTTGCTCCACTAGTGCATTAAGTTTGAACTAGCTCAAAGTGCAATCGAAATCCATTCTGACACTGAGCCCTCTGAGCCTAGGCTCACCTCGTTTGGCTTGCACTCTGGCTGAGACAACATGCCATTTTCAAGTGCTCAGGATTTGCCCCTGGTGAGAGCTTTCTTGGTCGTACACTTTGAGAATTCTTCTTTTCTCAGTATATGTCTACAATGTGAATCCAGTATATTTCAAAGGTAAGGATTGTTGGCATTGTAAAGTGCATACGTGCCCCTACGCCCCACTGTATGGTCATTGAATGCCTTTTAACATTGTCACATAACCCTAACCTAACCCTAGACTAACCCAGAGCTAACACTGTGACCCCCAACTTTGTTTTATTTTTAAGCCAAACAATAATTTTAGCAGAACAGGGTCCTGGAGTTCATGTGCAGGACTTGCATGCAAATTACCAAATCATAATTAAACACTAGTTAATTGTTATAGATCATTGTGATAGGCATATAACAAGGGATATACTGTTTCATTTCATGTTCTCATGAAACTGTCCCATCCACATTAATTTTTTCTTCATATGTGCAAGGTTTGCTTACAAATTTTAATCAGTGAGTAGTAGACTTCTTAAGTACAAATTGGGCTTAAGGCATGGTAAAAGTCTCGGTCAAGAAATTAAGTACAATGGAATTCGACAAAACTAATAACAATAATTTAAGATTATTGTATCGTCACCATTGCCATATATCATTTTCTTTGAAGAGAGGAACTGGTGGGAATGGCAGTCATGGGTAGAAAAAGTTGGAAAGCCAGCAGGCTCCTTCCTAGGAAAGTTGTGTATTTAGAGGGAATTTTTGTGGCTGGAGAGAAATCACTTAACTCCTTTTTTACAGAAATATTATCAGAAACTGTGGAAAACCACTTGAGACTCCCTTCCCCAGAATTGGACATGCTTTATAGCACTGATGGCAGTGACAATAAGAATAGGGGATGGGAGATGTGGAAAAAAAGAAGGCAGAGGGTGCAAATGCTCATGGCGGCTGTTTGGACGTCATGTATGATAAGGACACTGCTACTCTAACAAAGAGATGCAACTGTTGCTATGGAAGCACTGACTGAGGGGGCTCTCCAGGAATCAATCTGCAACTACTCAAATGCCAGAGATGTGGGGGTATGTTTGATGCAAGATACAGTATCTAATCTATGTGCAAACAGTAATATACAATATTATGTAAACATAACAGAGCAATGCAGAGGTGCTAACAGTTTGTAAACTGCGTATGCAAACAAATACTTTGATTAACAGTCATCTAAACGACGGGCCTACTGTACAATTATGCTAAATTGGCAGTAATTCAGTTTTGCACATGTATGCAAGCGACACCGACTATGAAAAAGGCATTGTTAAGTAATAAGCCTTTTCAGACTGAATGTAAGTGCAGCAATTACACAGCCTTTTATTTGAGGTGCTGTTGCATGCACGATTACCACAACTGTATCATTACTAACTGCTTTAAATGCAGTGCTGCCTTAAGCTGCTACTCATTCTTCATTTGAGCGTCAAGCAGTAAATTTCTGTACCGTGTGCAAGGTTTGCATGATGAACAACAATGCAGTCAGTCTTGAACCCATGTTTAAATTTTGAGACTGTGTGTGGAGACGATGACATAGTCACCACCAGTAGAGACCACAAGTTAACAATCATCGGTGTTGGTAGACTTCAAACAATGCCATACCAGACCATCCTCAATGTGACCTTCATTCCCACCAAATACCAAAATTTGAATTATCTTTTGTTCACCACAATTTCTGCCCTTGTTTGACTTTTTCCCCTTCAGTAGACAAGTTCAGGGAAGCCATTTCAGTTTACACAATAATTTTCTCAGTGCAAATGTGTCATTAAATTTTCTATAGTTGAAACTATAGCATCTTACGACTGATGCACTAAAGTTTGAGTAAAATTTACAGTACAAAAAAAGAAACAACTGCAAGTTTGCCTATCTGAAACTCATCAAACAATTGTATGTAATGATATTTTTAGCATTTGAGATCATTTAAAAGGCTCTTATATTTAACCAATAGGTTGACTTTTCATGTCTGGAAAACAACTTACATCAGTTTCCTCAGCAGATTCACCTCATGAGTAATGAATCATGCAACAATATCACGAAATTATTTCAATATTAAAGCTGTGAGATGTCTGATCTATATGACTGGGTGTCAACAAGTTAAGCAAATATTTCTACAAAATTTTTTTGGCAGAAACTAAAAGATTCAATGGGCTCTATGCTTTTCAGAGACAGAATCACATTTAACCAATCTTCAAATGTACTTTTCAATGACAAATAAAATCTAAAATTCCTCGTCATGTTTGAACTGTGCTCCATATTTTGCAACATCCATCAAATCATATGGTGATGGCATTCATATTCACTCTTCCAAATTCCGGCACACTCATTGGTCTTGGCACTATTCAGTAATTCTCAGAAGTCAAAGAACACCGGTTGGAAATGAAATATTGTTTCCATGCTTTCAGACAACGTATCATCAGGGAATTAAAAAAAACATAACTGTCAGTGTCACCCAATGCAAACAGCAGAGCCTGTTGACATGCCTGAGTACAACATAAATTGCAGTCAGGCTTCAGTTATAGATTCTGTACAGGCAAGTTCTCATATATAGTGTAGACATATTCCAGGGCAACAATCTGTATACAGCAATACGCTGTATTTCTGCACACACTACACTGCGATCTTTATTTGCAAGTTCAGCCATGATTACCTCAAGATTCCTACATAAATTAAAAAATTTTTGAATGCAAATTCCCATGACAACTCTCCACAAAGAAGCCCTGAAACTTCTTCCTCATTGTCAATTGTTAATCTGCATCAACCCATGAAACCATGTCAGCACAAACAACAGCTGACACAAAATTGAAAAGAGACTTAGTGTGATTATTTCCTGGGGTTCCTTTTATAATGAATTACAATACACACATATACAGGATGGCACTGAGTCATTGGTGGCATTCCAAGCATACTGCACATAAAACAATGAGGCCATGACTTCTGTTATTCCTTGCCCAATTTGACTAGTGACTTTGATTGAACAATGCTCCACCTGTCACAGAAACACCCCTCACATGTCCATGGTTTGTGGTCACAATTTGGCCAAAAAGATGCTACTTGCACAATATATACTCAACTAGAGAGAGGTGGCTGAGTATTAAACTCAAAATGGGAAGCAGATAGACTGTTACTGTAGAGGCAAAAATTTGCCCCGACCGTCATGTTGTAGAGACATGTATCCTTCTGGCCGACAGACGGTATTTTCTAGCTTGTAAATTGAACATACAGGAACAAAGAAAAAAGCACAATTGGCCAGTTTGAACGTTTGGAACAGTTCTGTACAAAATCTCATGTACTTCATTTCACATTCATAAAGAGTTTAGTAGGATGTGTTACTAAAGTTGAAGAATAAACATATTTTAATTCAAATGTGACTATACTTAATTTTACACTTATCTGTGAGTCTATTGATCACAGTATTGAATGACTATTTTGCCACCTACCCCCACTTTGCTGGAAGTTTGCAGTGCCACACTGCTCGCTGCAAAGCAGGGATCCACAAATACTGTGTATACGTACAGGCGCACTTGCCCGTGTGTTCAGCTCAAAGAATGCTCAAGCTAGTTCCATTTTGCAATTACTGTTAAATCACGAATGGCTCTTACACATTTTCCCTCTAGGGTGTAACATCGATATGATGCACTGAAGAGGGTCTAGCGCAAATTTTCATTCGGGTTCGTGGATTGTGACGGACACATGCCCATGATGCCCGTGGGCATATGTATCAAAATTTTCAGCCCTGCTGATACTTTCGTAACTACAGTCCATACACCGCAGTGTAGATCTGACAAGTTTTAACAATCTGAGCACTGTACATGAACAGACGGTTAATCAGGGGTTCATAAGTCTGATAAATGCAATCACAACAGGTCTCATAAATTGTTTGAACACAGTCCTGTGCACACAGCTACGATAAACAGCGATACAACTGTTTGTCACTTTAACGGCGAATGTCACAGTCACGATTGTTTACTCTACACATGTAGGCAAACAAATCAGTGAGGACAATAGCTTGCACTGGTGATGTAAACTCTCCCATAGAAAGCAACTCATATGACATGAGGCTACGACACTGTGATCACATTGCAAGAGCTATGTGCTGTTACAGCATCATATTTCCCAATCGATCTGAAATTTTACACTGCGATGTATGCTGAAGTACCTGTATTATACCTAATCACAGGTAAACAGATACTGTAGGTTATATTATGTGCAATCACCCTGGCAACTAGTTCTCATCTACTGTAATAGGAGGAAATGCCTGACATCCAAATTTAGAACATCATTCAGATGAACAGTAGGAATCGACCACTGTAATGTACATTTGACTAGTCTTACCAAATGGCAAATGCCTTTTATTTCTTTTATGGTACTTATAATTCTAACTGGAAGAAGTAACAATAGACATTATCTGTGACACAATGGAAGCTTCCAACAAATCCTAAGTTTTCAACATCCACCAGAGACATGCTATTGACTCTCTGCATCAACCCAGACAAAGTACAGTACCCACAAATGGTATATACAGTACTGCCTCTCAACCATTAGAAATTGCACGAAATTTAGAATTACATTTATAACTTCGACAATTTTCAGTGAGCTTAAATTTTGTCACCCAGCAATGCCTTTGCCAATTTGTCCAAAAAATATTATACCTTTGCACTCTTTGTTTACAGTAGCTTGTAATGCAATACTCTGAATTTAAAGGGGGATACAGCTGGTAGTTGGGAGTGGACTGACTGTAAACATGCTTTTTCCAGTGTTGCCAAGGTCAGATGATCTTTCAGAGGGATGAATTTTTGTGTGCAAGTGTAACACCACCACAAATTGCACTGAGTATACTAGACATTTTTGACAAACTTAATCAAACAGAAACGATGTTTTTTTCTGACCTGTATGCAGGCCACATACAGAAAATACAGAAGAATGTAAACTTCTTTTCACAACTAGTCTACCTATCCTCTTTAAAGGTTTAATTACGTTTTTTTTTCAGTCATGGTATCTTCCCCAGTTTATAAATATGCTGGGTACTGTATGTATCACACTGGAGGTAAGCACAAGGGAAGCTTCACTCCCTGCAATAACTGTACATCACTCCAATGTTGCCAGGTATATTCATACACTGACAGGAAGCATTAAACATTCATCAAGTTACTGAGATAACAGAAAATATCAAGAGTTGACTTCTGCATCCATGTTACAATATCATGGTTAGTACATTAATATTGGTAGAATTCCATCCCTGCTTCATGGCTTTAAAGGACCTTAACTAAAATTCCACGACCTACAAGAAGGATACATGTTTTCTTTTTCCTTGTTTACTGTAAATCTCAGCTGCACTGCCTGACGGCATTCACCCATTTTGGTAGGTGAACCATTTCTACAGTGTACAATCCATTATAAGAATCACCTGGATGAAACACCATTCATTGGTCTTTCCACGATTTTCTTAACTGCATAAGTAGGGACAGAAGGTGTGTTTCATCAAAAATACCTGACTTTTTCGAGGATATTTACAAAGATCATTTCCCTGCCTCTCCAGGCTTGGAAGTTCATATTATGCTTTTCCCTGATTTTCCAGGATCCCACCACCCCTATGAACCATGAATATATTTAGCAACTTGTAGCTGTGATAGTGTGCTGTAAATGTTCAGTATTGTTTATCACTCTGTACAGTTTAGTTGGTTGTATTTTCAAGGTCAATTCGAGGATTTACTGCACACTATGGGCATCGACTGCTAGAGAGGCCATCCACCAACCTTTTGAATATGTTTTGTCCGGCGAATGCGAGGGGTCCACCCACTGTCTCAACATCTAATGCACATACTGTCATGTTTACATACTCAGGATCAAATCACACTGGCCAGCGACAGTCCACTATAGTCACCACCAACATTCGTCTACCAGTGTCGAAGAACACATTGCAGAACAAGGCATCAGCGGGTACAAACTTCACTGACTTCTTATGGTATCAAAAGTCTCTAGTGACCAATTTCCAATATAAACTGGTAATGATCATTAATTACCCTCACCATTGCTGTAGTTACATCAGAATCTCTCAGTTTAAACATTTGCCATGAACAAATGGGTAATAGACTCAACAGGTGTGACAAAATATAAAAACAACTCAACTGTGTGCAAAGCAACTGAAAGGCAGGTCTGCAGAATTTCCCAACTGACTGATAAACAAACTCCATCTTGCATATATGTCTCCACAAGGTGTAAATCATACCCTGAAAGGAATTCCAGTTGGTGTCTTATGTAAATA
>VJOZ01033715.1:0-13012 GCA_009801055.1 Stichopus horrens
TTATCTCAGCATATGGGAGAATGTTAACCACTTTTAAAAGAAAGGCCCTACCTAACAATGTTGATCACTTCTTTATGAAACCATTGATCTATGCTGAAGTTTACATTACAGGGATACAACCAAATTAAACAAAAAAACAAGGAAAGGAGTCTTCTGCAATTTCTTCCAAGTTATACTTTGAATTCAGAAAACAGATACTTTATGACAAAGTAAAAAATGTTCAAAGTGAAAAGATGGAACAGATGGAAAGATGGAAATATGGAGTCCCTTTAAACATTACAGAGAAAATTTGGTATTTCTCTCCACAATATAACATGTTACAACTTCCATCACAATATATTGACAGGGCATTTCATACACCTATCAAACCGAATTTTCTAGCATCATAATTGCTTACTAAGAGGCAACAGATCGTCGTATTAATCATGTGAATGCCTTTGCGTCTCTCCGCAGGCGCTGTGTAGTTCAACATATTGCAACCTTGCTTGTGCGGACGTTAACTGTTGGTGACAGATTCTCAGTAAACAATGCAGTAAACTAAAATGTGGGAATACAAACACCGAGGAGCACGTTTCATGCCACGATCCATGGACAATAAAATTTAAGGAGCTCTTAAATGGAAAAAATGTCTTTTTTTTCTGCAGACACTTAATAAAAGTCATTTCCCAATATTATTATCATGATTCAAAATACTGCTGTTTGAAGTTAAACTGTTCTGTTCCAGAGGAAACATTTCCAGTTTCCTCAAGGTTACAAAAAATGATGCTACATAACACTAACAAGATACTGCAAAAAGGCTCCCTTCTTCTTGAGCTGGAAGCGCTTGTTTACCTTTGAAGTATGACACCAATGCAAAGGTATGATGATCCTTTTCTGTTCGTGTTTAAAATGTTGTGACAGTAACTCATAAAGAATCATAATGTCTTTTATGTTGAGATTCTAATAAAATACAAAACATATTCAAAATATATTAGTGGCCTAACATGACATTGGAGATTTCCCATTGTACTACACCACTGTGAAATATAAACCTGTTTATAAAAAATAATAAAAACACTTTGAAAATCCAAAACTTCCGAACTGAGTGATGTAATTTTTATAAACAAATAAAGAAAAAACAAATTCCCTTATTTTATGAAATTTTAATCTTTCTCATTGATTGGTTTACTGTTCAATACTACAATGATGAGAATTTGTGGTTATTGTTACAACTAATGAAACAGTCGGCCCTAGCATTGCATTTTCGAGTCTACCAGAACATCATGATACAACAAGATGATGTTACCTAACGCAAAGACTATTGCCATAATTTTAGCAAATTTAATTTGAATTTACCTTAAGGCATAGGATGGTTATATTTTTTCTCAAAGAACGGAACAACAGACATGCTCCTGAGTAACAGCTGAGTCTTCAATTGCGAAAAACTTACAAACAGAAGAAAAGACAACTTGTTTGTTTATCTATTATGTGTATATTTTATACAGTCATATCAACAACAAAAAATAACTTGAGTTTGACTACCTTAAGCTACTACAAAGTTCCCTCAAAGACGTACTGCGACAGACACAGTCTGATGTTTCACAACATGAATGTTAAACTGGTAGCAGAATCGTGCTGCCGATGAAGACTGCAAAATGTGTGCTGAGTCAGCCACTGTGGAAGAGGCTATGCAGCATTGTCATTTCAGTCATTTACCACACAGTCAAGTCTGCTAAACTGTTTTGATAGGTCAAGAGGGTTACAGACATCTGACTGGATTTTTGTTGGATTCACTTGTTAGGGATGTGAAGGCCCATAGTTCAGCAAAACATATTGCATAAACCTTGAACAGGCAACACAATTGATTTCTTCTCCATGAATGATGATGGATTGCACATCAAGGGCAACTGAATCCAATGATGATAACAGATTCTGAAGAAAACAAAAGGAAGATAACAAAAGACAAGGTCAATTGGTTATTGATGAATTCAAATACGTACATGTGAGAAGCAGCACTCAGATTTGAGGACCTGATTTTGAGATCAAAGTAATTCGGCCCCTTGATCTCCATGACAACAGCGTGATCATTATGCATACACACATTTGCAGACCCCGCAGGTTGCGTCGTCTCTCAAAGACCGAAAAATCAAATACAGTATAAAATAGAAAGTATTATAACACAAAAACCCTACACTAAGATCACAAAAATGATGCATGATATGCTATACAAGAAAACAATCCTCCATCATTTGCTTAACATACCCTCCGAATTGACGTCAACCTGTAGAACATTCAAACAAATACCCGTAATATAACGAAAGGGCAAACAGAATGTAATACAACTCCTACAGTTGAAATATAGCACACAATGAGTGATGTTTAGTATCACACAACAAATCTCTGGTACTTGACTATGACTAGTTTATTCAACCTTAGTGTTTTCACAGGTCTTTCGGGTATCCAGTTACACGCACACTATTTTACTACCAGGATCTAAAATTACTACCCAGTTCCTTCATAAAGTGAAAAACACACAACTGCTGTACGAAAACACTGTGTCAGGTTGCCGAATTTTGCCTTCTATACACAGTATACAGTTTGAAACAGAAATTTTCTTCTTCTCAGGGAAAATCGGTGGTCCTCTTCATGAGTGGGTGTAGATGGGTGCATATGGTACACTGGTAAGATCACTAACCACAAAAGTGACGTACTGTATTGTGGAAATGCAAATGTTCATGATACGTGGGCGTTTTGGTAGCAAACCAAGGTACTGGGCAGGTATGAGATAAAATTACCCTGTAGGATTCCATGAAAACACTATGCAATTTAATTCTAATTGTTATATATATAATGTTATCTCCTAATTATTTTCCTACTGGTTTATACATTGGTAAGTGATATAATGTTTAAAGATGCCAAAAGACACTTTCAAAATAGGTCCCTTCTCACATGCCCAACTTTGAATTCCTCTGAACAAAAAATACTAAGAAAACAGAGGACAACACACAGACATATGACAGGTATTAGTTTCCTCTCTTCATGTCACAGATTTGCAAATGATTATTCATGATACCGGTGTGTGACAGGTACTTGTTTGTAAAATGGTCAAAACATGCTTTAATTGCAGAAAAGGAGGAAGACCAATTCTGCTCACTTAGGGCAACCTATGTACCAAGGTGAAATAATTTGCAGCTCCTTGAGATATCTTGTTTACAAAGTTTGCAAACTCTGAACACTATTTTTTTCCCTAACATGACCTTTGACCTCCATACAGCAAAATAACACAGCACAGCTACATTCTACACAATCCATTTTATTATTTACTCCTTGAAATACCACACTTAAACCGCATAAATATGTACATGCACCTACACTGTGCTAACTAAGTTGTATCACCGTCATGTTGTTTGCAAAGCATGAACCTCCTTCAACGTTTATCTCCGAAAACGTGCATGCAAGCGACGTCGAAGAAGGGAAAGCAATACACGATGAAACTGAACTGAACTGCGATAACTGCCATTCGGGTAAAGTCTACAATTTTACACAGAAGTTTCAGTTACTGCTACCAAGAGTCTATTATGCCAGACTGGCAGAAGCAAATCCTTTATTTGAGGTAGGCCACTTGGTGGTACAGTGATGTGGGGGAGAAAGTGTCCCATCCATCCTCTTTGGAAATGACCAAATGCCCTCATATGGTGCAACAAAAGTGCACAATGGTGATGTAAATTTTCTTTTTAAGAATTTTGTTTCCTTAAATGTAAACTCAAAAAACAATTTCTTGTCCCACCCTGGGTTAGGCCATGGCTTGGCTGGTCTCTGCTGCCCCACATGTAGCCACTGGTGCAACACATTGATTTCAAAAGGAGTTTTAAAAACTTCTAAGACCAGGAAAGAACATCCTCCCTTGATGAGAGACCAAGTGTTGGTTGTAGTCACACAAACCTTGAGGTTAATTGGCCTTGTGTCATGATTGCAATTCTGTGATATCTTCCAGTTTTTTCTCCGAGTGTCCGATAATTGTTGCTGAATACTCATTGCCGCTGCAGTTTCCTCCAACCAAAGAAGAAATCTCTTTTGCCCATCCCAGGGCAGAGAATCCACTAACAATCATCTCCTAATAATGCAAAGATCACAAGGAAAAAACAATGCAAGTTGCTGCACAGATGCTGGACAGTGATTTTTTTATTGAGATGCTAAAGATAAAAGGAACAAGCTTCTTTGTTCCCTACAAGTTCTTTTAGGTTGCTTCTTCCAAATAAACTGCCTTTCATTGTCATATATCTAACAGGCAAGCAACATGAACTGTGAAGTGGGACAGGGGAAAGGTGAGCGGTAAGAAACACAGGGGCAGAGGCGATCTTTCATACTTCAACAGGAAAATAATTTTCAAGATGAAAACAAACAATAACTGGAATGCATCATTGTCATGGCAGTAACGATGACATTTATCCAACCATGTCCTGTGCAGCACCATCTATGTGATCACAGTAAAAAACATATATAAATCCAACACCATAGGATAATGAGTGATAAACTTAGGACTAAAAATGGCATAACACACCAATAATGAATTTTTGTCCATTCTCTGGTTTCTCAAAAGTTTGTCCTACCTTGACCTTTTAACGACCTTTGACTTAAATATTCTACAAGACAAAAGCAAACAATAACCACACTGCATTGTGCTTTCAACAGCAGTGACCAATACATTAATCTAATGTCTTGTGCAGCATCACCTGAAGTGACCAAAATAACTAATATATAAAGCAAAAACTATTTGATTATGGTAAGCATTACATCGTGAATGACATAGCACACAAATAAATGAGGTTTCTTCCTTCTCCAGTTTCTAAACAGTTTGTTCTACATTGACCCTGTAGTGACCTTTAACCTCAACTGAACAGCATCAGAAATGGTTTGGCCAATGCAGTTCACCCACCTACCACCTATGGACTTCATTTTTAATATATTAAAAACAAACCATTCAAGATACAGAAAATACCAAGAACAATCAGATACTTTAATACTGATAGATAACAAAAATTAGCAGACTACAAAAGAAACAAAAACAAAAGTGACCCGACACTACAAACAAAAGAAAATGATTTACAAACTGCTAATCCAATAAACCACCTGTGGAGAGAAGTGTATAAAAATACCTCCACATGACACCTTTAACCTGGTAGGCAAATCGCCTCTGTTTGAAAGAACACGTAACAGGACGGACACATCAGTCCCAATTTCTTGTTTGATGACAAACTTCAGAGGACAGTGACTCTGTGAGCATCGGACTACAGACATCCTACAATGATGCAAACATCTTTAACATTTATGATTCTTTGGTAAGAATTAGGAATCATTCAATTATCACATTAATTATCAAATTAGGAAAAAGACTCTTGGCACATTCCAGAAATGACTATTATAGAAACAGAAAACAGAAATGTGAAGGCAGCTACAAGTACCTTTGAGGAGATACACAGACCAAAAACTTTGCTTCCTTTTTTGCTCAAAAGCATCAAAGACGATTTCATCCTCTTCCTTTGACACTGGGCACTAATGCTCCTCAGATCCTGCAAGTAAAAAAAAACACTTAAAAACATCTCTGCACTGTTTAAAATGTGAGTGCATGGCTTACATTTAACCAGTTGTTCACCTGGTTGGTTGTTCATGTATTCGAGAAATGGCTGAGAATTAGGGAATCATTTTTAGACTTTGTATGTGTCACCACTGTGTCACATGTGTCACGAGTCCAATGGTATAAGTTAAATAAGAATTTCTTCTTTTTTTTATCAGGCATTGGTGTATACATTGGTGCATGGATTCACTTGAATTATACAGTTACAAACACACACGAAATGTGGGGTGGGGTGGGGGCAGTTGGTAGAAAATCTAATTCTTCTCTAGATAAAATAGCACTCTCTGACACCACGTTTGCCACATACGGTTAATTGATGACTTTAATGATAGCACGATACTGGCATACAAGAAAACTGAAAAATGTTTGACCACAACCTCAAGACTCACACAGGTACCTCTGTCTACTGTGAATTATGAGGACAAATTTACACCCATCCAGCTCTACCAGGGATCACTGTAACACTGGAATACATTGTGCTACCATAAAAAACCTGTGATCATTCATTTTTGACTTAAACTTGCATAAATGATATCTGGATTATCTGCATTTTATGATACAAAACTTGAAATCAGTAGATAGGAGATATTTTACTACTTGTACTGTAACTCACTTGAATAGTGACATGGTAAGTTGCACGCATGTGTAACCAACAGACATGGTAAATTACTGACATGAGTATCTTTCTGAAATGGTTAGGCTGACTGACATGAATAACTTACAGTACTGACGTGGTAATTTACTGACATGAGTAACTTAATGACATGAGCAACTTACTGACATGGTTAAAGTAATTGACAAGATTATCTTACTGACTGACATGGTAATTTATGGAATGAGTAACTTACTTATATGAGTAATTTCTTGACATGCTAACTTACTGACATAGAAATGTACTGACATGGTAACTTATTAACTTATTTAAACCTACAGACATGAATAACTTACTGACAAGATAGTTACTGACTCGTGTATCTTAGCGACATGTGAATTTTACTGACAAGAATACCTGATTGAGATCAGTAGCTTACTGACAAGATATCTTTCTGAGACAGTTCAAACTTACTGACATGACTAACTTACTGACATGGTAATTACTGACATGAGTTATCTACTGAAATGGTAACTCACTGACATGAGATAAGTTACTGACCTGTTACCTTACTGATATGGTAACTTATTGACGTAAGCAAATTGCTTACACGGTAACGCATTGATAGGGTAACCTTACACGTGTAACTTATTGACATGGTATTACTTACACACTTTACTATATAAGTGTAACTAACTGACTGACTCACTGACTGACTAACATGGCTGAATTACAATGCTTCTTTGCCAAAATGATGAAAAAGAGAGGGCTTCTCTCAAGAATTTCAGAGAAGCATTACAGTAGATCACATTTTGCATTACTTGCATTAATCTCAAAGAAAATGAGCGATGAAAAGGTACTCCAGTTTGACTCACCCTTGGTTCTATACCATCTGGTAAAACTTTTATTATGTTTAAATGCTTTTTGAAATTTGGGTGGTGAGCAATTTCTTCTGATATCTGTTTCAAAAAAGGAAAGAAAATGCCTCTTCAGTGGTGGTGTAGTAATTGATTAGGAGAGCATTATACCACTCACCTGAACATCATCAATTCTGACTCCTGTCAGAGATGGGAGGAGAAAATCGGAGGTGCTAGATAAAAGAGGTGAGACAAACTATGCTTGTAAAAAGTCATCAGGAGGAGATGTCCGACGAGAGGTAAACCTTGGGTCTTAAAACAATGTTAAGTCTGCAAACCAACTCAAACATTAATACTCAAACATTTTATTCATTGGAAGAACAAATTGTTCTCTTTTCGGTCTAACTTCAACCCATTAACTGTTCTCTTATACTGGGGGGAGGGGCAGGTAATGCTCTTTTTAGCTAATAACACTTAGAGAATCTACACTTACTAATGAATAATTGACAGTAATACACAAATAAATCTAGTTCAACTGGAACGTGTGTCAACCCTGATGCTTTCTCTACAAAATGGCACTTCACAGACTTGACTCAACACCCTCAGTGAATTTTCAACAAATAACTCATCAATGTCCTGCATGTCATTTGCTTTTAAAACTGTAAGAGTTAAATTTAAATTTGGAAAGTTTAAGGATTAGCAAGCCCATATGGGCTCATCAAGGGCCCTTTACCATGCTGATGAACACAGGTGAAATTTGCCTACTCTTTTCAATAACTATCCAGAGGGTTTAACCAGGCAGAGATGAAACCAGACAATCCCCAAAGCAAACAAACGCAAACCCAAACCTGCAACACCATTTAACAACCCCATTTAACAGACGAGAGTGTATTCCCCAGTCTTTAACCACNNCAACTTGAAGTGGGCAAGACCTAAATCGGACAACAGGGACCCCAAAACCCCCCTCAGCACCACCATAAACAGCTTTACTGAACAAGTCAAATTTGAATACCCAGAAATTTTCCAAGTGGTTCTGCTGCGATTTGATCAGCGGAAACAGAGATTGCAAGACAGACACTGTAACCTCCAAGCTAAGTCTCCATCATACAAAGGTTGCCCCTCATGATGAGATGCATGGAAAAAAAATACCCAATCAGACTAAGGAGGGTCAACCTTTTCAGAAGTACATTTTCATTTATGCTTCATCCTGAAGGCTTCATTCACTAATTGAAAGATAAAAGTTACAAAGCTGTCATAAATTTGCCACAAAATCACCGAGTAACATTCCAACCTTGAATAAGAGAACTTTCTTCATTTTCTTCTCATGTTTCTTCAGGTTTTCTCGTAACCCGGTGACTTCAGCCTTCATCTGATCTTTTTGAATGATCTCCAGAGGGAGGCTATCCATCTCTAGCTCCAGCTCGTACAAGTCTCGTTGTAAAGACATCATTGTTTTATCTTCAAACTCCAAGATTCGCAAAAATCCTTCCACCTGGATGAATGGTTTTGAAAAGCATAGGCAACATGCAATCATTTTCACTACAATTGTTTTCCACAGTAGAGCAAGACATTCACTTCATATTTATAGTTACTCACTGATAGGTCACTTCGAGCAAATTAAAAAAGAAAAAGAATAAAATGTAGTTTTGACAAATGCATTTGCTGTGAATTTCCCTCCAAATTATCTGTTTATATACCTCTTGCTGAATAAATAATTTGCTTAAAAGCTACCTCACTTGTTAAAGTCTCCATTGGCAATATTTTGCCAATATCAGAAATACCTGCTTCTATTTATATTTCATCATTGTTTTGGTGGTGTCAAGGGAAAAAACATATAATTTGCAGATATCGTGTCTCTTATTGAGATGAAATTTAATACAGAACATTCTCTTAATGTGATCTAATGAAAGTAGTGCCACAATACAAACAAAACAAAGCAAATACTTAAAGCTTTACTGTAGATATGAAACCTAAACCAAGCTTTCATTTAAGCTGCCATGATGAATAAACAAGGCTATTTTTTGCATTAAAAATGCTACTATATTGATATGGTGCACAAACAAGTTTGCAACAACAGTTATTCCTGACAATGTCTCCTGAGAGACCGATTACATCACAAGATGTTGTAAGCACCAGGGTTGGAATGCATCCTCCTAAAATGAAGAACCTTTAGGGTGACAAAAACCAAAATACAAAGTAAAGAGACATTTGGTCGTAGTTCACTTCCAAAATGCAATCATCCTCCTTTTGAAAAAAACCTTAAATAATACCTTCATCACCCCAAGCAACATTTTTGGTTGGTGGAAAGTAAAATTCGCAATTGCTTTTTGATTGACAGCAAATTCAAAAGATAATGAGTAGTTGATATTGCAGAGCATACATGGGGTCCATTGTTCTGATTACACCAGTGGAGGGATTTTAGACAGGCTGTGGGAAGAACTAGAGGTGAGTGGTTGAGAGAATTGAGACTGTCTGGGGCGATGAATACCTGTCTTTAAGTTTATATTCTCAATGTTGCATTCAGTAGACTATATCAACATTGATACCTGCTTCTTGTAACTTGAAATCTCCCCTGTCAAAGACTTGGCTTTTTCTTGAGCAAGTAGTGCTGCTTCTCCACTGATGGCCGTCAACCTTCGGATTCCCCCGCTTGCTAACTTCTGTGAAGTGATAAGGATCTGGCCTACGTGTTCCGAGTTCGTTACATGCCTTGTGGTAAAGAAAGGTATTGACTGTCTTAGATGGATGGCAAAGAAGCCGTAACAAGGGGAAAACAGGTGAGCAAGAGGAAAAGGACAGGGCATGAGAAGTGAAAGTGTACAACATGATTTTGTAACGATCAAAAATGCCAAAATTTCTTAATAAAAAAGACACAATATTTAAATTGACTCAGATCACCTTAAAATGAAAAATAAGGCCTAATCACCTCACCGGCAAAAATCTGCTAATGCAGACCCCAAGCAGCAAACTGCCCCCAAAACCAAATTGGAAAATCTATCCCTCTCCCCAGGTTATTGCCCAAAAAGAGAAATCAGCAATATTTCTTTACTAATCTGACTCAGCAGTCTAGTCATAACAGAGAAAGTCACCAATTTGATTCTCACAAACCACATATCTGGTTCTGCCCATTCTCACTCAAGGGACACACAGCACAATCCTACACTCTGATTCAGCTCATGATTTACAGTCATGTTTAATAAAGAAGTATCATGACCAATGGAAGTAAAATCCAGCAATGATGAGACCAATGAATTCTCTCAAAGTGCTAGAAATTCTGCTTTCATGTGCATGTACATTCTTTATACCAGTACTTGCATATTATTTGTATATTACATTACATCATTGCTATTTTAAAATGAAATATAAATTAGAGAAGAATATTACATTTCTCAGGTGGTGTGAGTACACGTATTTTTCACCATCACATTTTTCATGTATTTTTTTCTTCTTTTCAAAGAGATTTTTTCCACCTGACATTTCCACCAGTTGCAGTACGACCCTGAAAACATTTCGATGTGATTACTCACGTTCCGCCGCAGAACTCGACGGAGCAGACGGTCCCGTCAACATCCTGGAAACTTCCCGCTTTTTGAAGCGGTGAGCCGATGGACACGACGCAAGCCGGGTCGTGGCCTGCGTCTATGAACATTGCACGAATGCCAGGAATCGACCGGGCTGTCTCCAAAGGCAGATTTCTCTGAAAAACTTCACAGTTGCTTTGAATTATGTCTTTGCACCTGTTCGAGAGTTGTACGACCTCTTTTCTTGATAAAGGTCTCTGAAATGATGTAACAGCCAAAAAGAAAACTGTTTAGTTGAAACTGAATTAATGTCACAAATGTAGTAAAATGCACTGAAAATATGCTACTATTTTTTCTCCATGGGGTAGCTAGTGTTGTCTATAGTAGGTTCATCACAAGTCAACATATCTCAGGAGTGCACCTTCCGTAAGTAAGCAGACAAAAAATCGGTGGAGCGTATGCTATTACCTGGAAAGACTTTTGCAATAATTACAGGATTGGCTAATTACAGGTAGCAACGGATTTGCATAAAGGGTTCCCATACTCTGATTGGTGAAAATGATTAGTGACAAGTGACCCTCAAAAGTAGTAGCGTACCCTCAAAGCTTTGAGAAGCAGAAGTGTCTTGCAACTGTGTCATTGAAGTGTCAACACCTACCTCTGCACAATGGGCTGACCACAACTCTTTCTGTTTTTGTCTATCCTACTAATGATATAATCTGGACACTGGTTTTCATTCTTAATTCTTAAAAGCTATCACATATGTCAAAGAACACTTAAAGACGATGGACCATTTAACAGTGGGGTGGCATCTATTCTTCTAAGACTGGCAGTTCAGTATCATCCACTCATTTTGAAATTTAAAATTATGAGTATTCAAACTTAGATGTGTAAGTCACAAATATGCAATTGACTGTAACATACAACAATGACCGAGATTGTCCATCGATCACCACATTTTCATTTACAGTCCAACAGTCATCTGTGAAGTTGTTCACTTTTAATTCTTAGATAGACTGTGGTCAATAGAGAAATACTGCCAATTGGGTTTTTCACATTAAGGGCATACTCGATGTTGTCGGCCATTTTTGTTTGCCAGCTAAGAGCTTCTGAATATTCATGACATTCACCGTCACATCGTCCTGTGCCTCTTACCTTAGCACTGAAATCAAATCTCAGTTTATCTGGTGCCACAAGGGATCCCCTCTGCTCTGCATCCTGTATGACTTCCCTCAGCGCGAAGTTCAAGATGTGAGTAGCCGTGTGGTTCTTCATGATCGCCAATCGTCGATTCTGAAATGAGCAGAGGTATTCAAAATTTACTTACACGTCATTAAAAAAAATGCTCCCTTGTTTTTCTTTTAATAGGGTGAAATAAACTAAAAAACAAACAGTATTCATACAAACAAAGAAAAACATTAATTTGGTTTGAATCTAATTATACACAAAGGGGTTACTAATTCCAGCACACTTTTACTTCTATATGTCTCTACAATGAAGGTAGGTCGAGAACACAGTCATTTTGACACCACTCCTGATATTGTGGGTCACTTGCCAATGACAAGGGAGACATTGCTTGAACCTGTTCCAAACCAATCCAACCAGTGCATTCACTTTGACGCTGGAATTTCTGTTTTCATTTGTGACAGTAAAATTTTCTATGCTAATATTGTGATGAAATGCCGCTCTTGACATACCTATGATGATGAAATTACATATGAGGCTGCACTGCTTGAAAGATAAAAGCTTCACAATTGTTTCAAGCAAATGCCGCTTATATAATTTTGGACAACGTGATTATTATCAAATAAAGAAGCAACAACCCAATCAGAACTATTGACATGCAACTACAATGCAGTCAAATGTGCAACAGAGGCTTCAAACATTGTTTGAGCTTTCTCAATAGAAGCTAAACTCTGGAACCTTTGCTTTGAAATTTTTCCTTCTTTCTTCTCAGATGTAGCTCTAAATTAAATATCTTTTGTCTGCCACATAATGTTGTCACATGACAAATGTAATCTTTATACCCTGTTGGATATACAGGCATTTTCTTTACTGTATATACAAGAAGTAATCAATATGTTGTAAAGCAAGTTATCTTTGGGCTCACTTCTCCTGTGTTAGTGACATCTCTTTCTCCACCTCAGGGAAACCATACATGACTTTTATCTGTTCAATGCACCTGCTCCTCCCCACCCTTTAACCCCCACCCACCTACCCATGCACCTACCCACACACCTATCCACTCAACTTTGTACAATCTAGGAACTGAATACTGTGAACAAATTAATTAGCAGATTTTGCTAATCAATGTTTGAAATGGTTAGCAGTTCACCCATTTGAAAAGCAGATGTTAAACAAGGACTGTGGTGGTGCTTACATATAAGTCTGCATATCACAATCTTTTAACACAGTATTCAACACAAAC
>VJOZ01033724.1:4549-17561 GCA_009801055.1 Stichopus horrens
AAGCTTTGACAGATTTCATATTCAATATGTAGGTGCCTCTCATTGACCAAAGGAAACCCTTTGGGCTCTTTGGACTCTTAGGTCAAAGGTCATTTGAGGTCAAATTGTGAAAACCTGGCCGACATGATCTCAACAAAGGAAACTTGTGTACAGATCTCATATTTCATTTAAAGCATAGACAGTTTTTGACACATGCCATGCTATACTTAGTCTCATTATGCTCGTGGACAGTAGAGGGGGATATTGTGGGAGATGGATGATTAAGCGTCCAGAACAAAACTTCAGAATATCCTTTTGGAAACCAACGATGGTGGCAAAATGGCGAAATGTATCTCTGCAATTCTTCGTGCTGTATAACGTTCAAAGTTCAATACTTTGTAATACTATGGTCCCGCCACAATGTTATTGTTACGATAAGTAAACACTTGAATTTGTCTGTAAACTTAATGAATTCATTAACGTTAAGTAAACTTTACTCCCTCTCTCCTTCTCTCTCTCTCTCTCTTTGTATGTTTTACCATGAGTGTCTTTTAAAGTATTGACTGAATGCTATGTTCCAACCGAAGAATTGCTAGTATCATTATACATCTGAGATAGATCGACTGCAATAAATTCCTTTACTAAACCCACTTTTATATCGAGCATAGCATTTCTAATCTCAGTTAGTGGGAACTACTAATGAAGGATTAGTGGTGGTCTTGCTCTCTCCATTCGGATCAGTGAAGTTCAAAAAAAAAAAAGACNNATTGCCTCTTATTCTAACTAGGTAATTTCTGTGATGAACCTTCCAATGCTTTAGCACAACTGCTTTCTGCAACTTTTTCCTCACTTTCTCATTACGTCATATGCCTTAGAAGAAGTTCTCAAGAACCAATAAAAAAGTAGAAGTCATGATGCAATGTTTGTGACATATAACCACCTGTTCACTTACCGATGTTCCATTTATTCACACCGAGGCTATTGTGTTTTCGATCTAAATATTTTTGTAGGTGTTAGGCTATATCGTAAAACAGGCAGTGAATAATATGTGCCAATCTTTCACCTGATCAAAGTAACAAACAATCCCTTGCGAGATCAGGCGTCAAAGGAGAGGTTATTTATTTGACCGATTTAGCATGAAATAAAGAGAGTAAAAGAGGCCAGAAGAATACTGACGTCGTCGAGGGTCAAAGCCTTATTTTGTCTTTGAATTAACGACCGTAAATTTAAAGTTGCAGCTGAAGGAAAAAGAAATATTGCACTCATATTCTGACATTCCTTAGCGGGGTCGAGGTTGTTAGGTGGTTGCGCGTTAGCTGATGCAACCATCGTCAATTTGTAGACATGGAAGTAAAACTGCCCTTTCTTGTTCTTGATCTTGGAAAACCCTTTCAAAAGCGAGGGTGTTGCTAGTATGCTAGAAGTTTTGGCTTAACATACAGAAATACACAAATTTGCAGACAATTAAGTGCCTTTCATAAAAATAAAGCAAACACTAAATTTATTGTCAAATTTCACGATAAAATGTCTTTAAATTCTCGTGTCTACACTAACTGTGTTAATTAACATTAGGTAAATTTTGAGAGTCACAAAAACAACTATTTTTCTTTCTGTGTTCTATATATGATGCATGATTCACAACAGTTAATTCCATAGTAGCTCCAAGAAATTTATGAAATTTGTCCTGTTGGAATTCTCATTGCTACAGTTGCCTTATGTTGTAACTGCAATGCACTTCACAAAGACTAGTAAAATACAAAAAGGACGAACTAATCCTTAGTCTGAGTAACGTATACCTGTGCTTCGTGTGTAACAAGTTTCTGTTTGACCAACTGCGTAAGTTTTCCCTTCCCAGCTTCCCAAATAACGAGGACTGCTGTTCACGTTTACTATGAAGGATGCGTAAATCTCACGCACGTTGCAATTGTTAAAGAGATAAACATATACACATGAGACAAGGGTTCATGCGATCATAATAATTAAATTGGACTGAAACTACATGTCATACTCTACGTTATTCGTCACCCACATCTGAAGTAGCCTGCCAGGCGTGCATTAGCCCGAAACATCAAGTACACTATTACGTACCTAAGTCTAGACTCCTAGGCTGGCGTATCCTAACAAAGAAATCTAATACTACTCAGACTGCACGTCCAAGTCTGATCACTACTCGTGTCAAATATTAATGGGCAGTCCATTTGTGTAAAACGAACAACAACTAATTACCACGAGACTTGTGGTATGCAAGCTTCGGAATACTAGAACAGGCGGCTTATGCTAATCGAAACTCGTCTACTAATTGTCTGACGCCATCGCAAGGTGTTTTCGAAAAATCTATACACCAACCCATTCCCTCGAACTAATTAAGGGAGGCTTGCTTTAATTTACTTGTGCTGAATCAAAACTTATTTTAGTTAATTACAGTGATTGATTTTATCCAAACAAGTGACGGTACACAAACTGATTAATGTGGTCTTGAAACATGTATTACGAAACGATCGACGAAACATTTAACAATTTTATTCATGTTTCGTAATCGTCTTCGGTATGTACATTTAGTCGCATGTCGTTCCTCTTTGATGAATTTTATTTTATTTTTTTTTTTTGCAACAGACCCAGTCAAAAGGTAATCAGTCTTGTCGCTGTGTAACTGGAGTGCTTGAAAGCAAAAAGGTACAATATTTGCTGCACAATAATCATCGCAAATTTATTGTTATTACACAACTATATTCTAGCACAATTTTTCCTCATACGTCTAAGTAAGTGATGTAATAAACCGAAACTATGAAGATGGTTGTTAAGAAAAAGGAATATAAAACAAATATCAAATAAGTTACGTTTGAAATATGCACTTGTTAACTTAACTATAGATGTATAAGTTTAATTTTTAACATACACTTTCCTAAAGTTAATTTCGTAAAGGTGGTGAAATATACACGGTATATATTATATTTGTTTATATTCTTGTCTGAATCTTGTTCCAATGTGAGACGCCTTATAACCTCGTTGTTTCTAATGCAAGCCCTAATGTTACATATAGGATTAAGCACTAGCTGATATTAGACAATGAGACTTCGTAATATGCACAATTTCCTCCCAACGTCTATTTTCAATGTACAAAAGTAAGGGAATCAAGAAAGTCTGTGTGTCCTCGCTAGAACACATTTTTTTCCCCTACGAAAAGAAAGATCTTAGTTGAAAGGCAAAACAAATTCACGTAAAGGGAGTTATTCTCTGGATTATAAATTTATTCTTAGTTTTCTTTGATTTCTTCCATTGATTTTCAGTTATTGTCATGTAAATGTCCTTCTCTTGAACCTTTGTTTAAAATATAATCGCCACAATATCATCACTGTTTTTTCATCTTTATATTAAGATCTTTTGCATGGTACTATCATCACTGTTCTAAGTGGTACTATTTTAAAGTAGCGCATGCAGGGAGACAAGTCGTTAACCATAAAAAAGAAGAAAAAATAAAAGAAGAGAAAAGTTGAAAACAAAACAATTTCACTTAATTAATGGAAGTTACTTCTCTCGAACTTTATCTCCTTTGCCGTATCTGTTGATGCTCATGTATAATTTGTACACCCAGAAGATTTTTCTTTGCTTTTTTTTTTGTTCTTTAAGTCCCCACCTGCTTGCGAAATTAAGCCCATTAATGGAGACCAAAACTTTCCAATTTCAGTTCCAAAATAGGATAGAAAGGGTAAAACGATTCACGCATCCAGCAGGGAGCCCCACTTTGATCATTACAACCTCTTCGAGAGGATGGAACCTCAAAAGCAATGAGTAGCATCGATTGCAAATGAAGTCCGATACATCATTTGGTGATTTAAGTTTGCGTAAGGGAGACAGACTTATTGCCCGATCGTTTCATTAGTGAGGAAAAACAATGTTTAATGATTTATCTTTCAGCGTGGCAAACGAGGTGGAATTTCCTCTGGAAATGGTATTAATCCTTACTGAGGATGAGCGAGGAGAAAAAAAAGAAAGAATTTTTGTAATATTTCGCGTAAGGTAATGACGTAGAGCTTACATGAGCATCGGCTAAACGATACTTCTACTTTTCAAAGGTTAACTGGGCAGAGTGGTCACGTGTCCGAATTCAAGGTTGGGACATTTTAAATGTCCAGTACTGCTAAAGGTTATTTATAGCAATGTTGCTACATTTATAGCTATAGGCTATATTTCCACCACCCCGTCGACTCAGCAAAGGCTGGTGAAATTAACTTATTAACGGAATTTGCATAATCAATAACAAATTGTGGACGGTGTCACTGCATTGAAATTCGTTTTGTCCGGTGCTACTCAACGTCTCAGAAATCCAGGAAGGGTACCTTGACTTTGTCACGTCTAGTGCAAACGTACTCCTGGTAATTAGTCGAAAAAATGAAAATGAACAGTTTTTTTTTTCTGCCATCGTTATCGCTACACCATTCTACCCCATGTGTTGTTTTCCTATTGTTCCTGATTTGAAATTGATTCAGATTCTTATCTACAAAATATTTGGCTCATAAGGAAGTGGCGACTTAGAATAATAATCAAAATGAAAACGGTGTTTGCTGGAAAACGGTCCAGCAAACATCTTTGGCTGGTGTATGTATCCATGTTTAGGAGTCGTTCATCTACCAAGTACACCGTTGACAGATTCATTCTGGAACATTCGGAGACCCACTAAATCGCGTGTTTGAGACTTTTTGTCTCACAACCCTATAAAGACACAATAATGATACAACTATTATAACGACAATATCCCACGTACTCAACGTACATTTTCGCCAAAAAGAAAAAAATACTGAAAACCTTAGTAGTTGTATGCACGCCTGTCATTATTGATAGCAAATAACGCCTTTGCCTCAAATAATCTTTCAAAAATCATTGTACGAAAGAAAATTACGCCACGGGCCAGTAATTTTTAAACAGGTTCAAGAGCTACACCTTCGGCTTTTTTCTAACTCTAGCTTCCACTTAAAGTTCGACCTAAGGACTTAAGTGTTTAAGAATTCTTGCCTCTTTGCATTGGCGGTATCGACATTGTTTATTCCACTGCGAGAATGTTGCAGGCGGAGAAGTCTGCGAAGTTGTCTTTGTCAACGGAGGCATAATGAAGGACCTACGTGCGTCAGTTTTCATGTAATGATATTTAGTGTACACATTGCTGTTGCTATAACGTAGCAAGGCCTCTAGAACCGAAGAGAACAATGAGGAGAAGGCTTATACGGGTGTACTCTAAATAGTTTTTGACTTAATTAAATGTAGTTTGTTCTTTCGTGTTTGCTTTGACAACACTCTTTGCCGATATTCGACATAAACTGTAAGCAATGCGCACTTGACATTGAGAGCTTTAGCCCTCTAAGCATACTTAAGGGTGTGTACATTGTTGATATTTTGACAATGGAACCGCAAAATAAATGGGCAAATTTTCCATTTATTTTGGTTGGAATTAAGTAAACACGTTTGTCACGTTTGATCGTTTCTTTTTTTTAATTAAGTGATACGTGTACATGTCAAACGTCATTTAATGACAAAGGTTGCAAACATTTACTACGTTTTTGTTGAACAGGGTACAAGGATCTCGATCTCAAGGATCTGAAGTTAGTTGTGAATGGCGCGTATTGAAACATCTGACACACTCAACTTCTAAAACTATCATCTTTGCCTTTAACATTTAGACTGAGATTTCAATGATAATTACTCAAACACAAAGTGTTTCAGTGAACTTTCCCTTAATGACTAAAATAATACCCAAAGGCGATTTGAAATTGAGTTAATCAGATCTTGACTACATAATTGATGTTTGAAGGATGTCATGAATATTACATATACATTGAAAATAGATAGTTAAACAGGATAATTATTTTTTTCTTCTATTAAATCTTTTTCAGTCTTTTTAAGTAATATGAGTTGTACTGAAAATCGCCTGGTCATCTACCTCCCTTTGCCTTTTGTCAGTGTTTCAAGGAAGAGAATGTAGGAGAAAAGATCACNNTGAAAGAAAACTATGCACTCATCAGATATTGTAACATAAAAATTATCTCAACGTTTTTGTAGGCCCTAGAAAATTCAGACACTCCAAGAGAGCATAGCCAGTCATTCATAATTACTTAAAATCAGAGACACCAATGTGAAAGAATATGAATATTCATGTATGCAGAAATATGGTTTAAACGTTTTTTATTTTTTGAGGCAGCTATAGCATATTCCACCCGAATTTGACGTTAAACTTTTCAAATCATATTCCAATTTTAAGTTAGAACAAGTAAACATTTGAAAACAGTCATATAGAATTTTGTTTACGTATGTGCGGCAAACACAATGAAGTCATGTTGATCCCTCCTAAAAGATATCGCAAGTTTGAATGTACAGTACTTCTTTCATATCCTGTCTAAAGAAAGCCACATAAGATAAAATTATTATAACAAAGATTTGAAGCGACTTATATTCAATCCTGTGAACAATATCCATGTGGGATATTTGAAATACATGCTCCTTTTTGTACCATATTTCTCAAGTTATATTTTGCGGATGTTTTGAGTTTTGACTTGGATTTTAGCAGTCAAACGAAATGGACTAAAACTTTTTCGTTCTGGGCTTAGCACGCTTTGCTGTTTCCATTCTAAAATAGTGATCAGCATTGGTGGCTGGGGCTCGTCTAGCAGCAGGGGAGCCTCAAAAGTGCGTAGCGTGGGGAAGCAATTCCAGCGATCTAGACGTTTATCTTTATCCACACATTTGTTGGCCACATTCATCGACAACAGGTTCTGATGATCCGCTCAGATTTTCTTCCAACAACGTAAGTTATCATGTAAGTAATGATAGGCAACACTTTGGCCTAAACCCCCTGCCCCACCAGAGAAGATACACTTACTCCTCCAGTGACAGAGGATATTCCGAACGAAGCGCCTTCATATTAACTAGATTTAAGACAGTAAGTAATTGCTCATATAATCAATTCGAACTCTGTCAAACGAAGCTGTTTTTTTTTTCTTTTCTAATTCATGTTTTGCGTGCTTTTTCTTTGCGTATGCACTGCCGAAATCTTTCGTTTTGCAGCGATTACACAGCTAAGAAGACGCCATGGAGATTTTCGCCATAATTTTTTTCCAGCCCATTGGCGACGATTATTCCGAGGAGGTGAATATTTGAAATAGAATAGCTTATTCTTTTATTGAAGAAAATTGAATATATTAACCGTCTACCCAATACCGAATTTGAACCAATACTATAATGTGATATGCGGGACGATTTTAAACTTTTGTTAATAGTGTTTTCTTTGTAGACTGTTTAATATCTAGATATTCCATTCAGTTGATATAATTGTGTATATCTTCCTACTTATATGTGTGGTTTCATTTGACACGATGTAAAACAAATGTTTAGGGGAGACGTGTAATACTCATTCTCGTTGATGTGGTGGATACAAAGCTGTCGATTTAAAGACGATTGCCTCGGCCATGGTTTGGAATTAAGGTCATATTCATGCACCAGCAGACGCCGGGAAAAAAAGCATCAGTATTAACCTACAGAAAGCTATTTATTTCCCAATAAAGAAATACGATATATCAATCACAACATTAATTCTACGAAGAGCTTGGCGCTAACGCCTCGCTCCATCATTAAGCTTGTAAAGAAAATTTTAGTTTCGTCTGATGTTGATATCATTTGTGGAAGGTCATGAACCAAAAAATTGAAATACAATGGCAAACGATGTTTTATGAAAGCTGTCATTACATATATCTTTATGTTTGCATGCATAATTACCATTGCCACATAGTGGTCTTGAAAGTGTATCCACATTAAGTACCGGGAAAAGTGGAACAAGATCGCTCCAGAGAGTGGGCTCTCTTATACGGCTGTGTGACTTTGTCAAATATGAAAAAAAATACTTCAAAGTAAAAGAGAAAAACTCTTTGCAAGTAACTTCTTGTTATCATTCTACTGTAATGTATGAACCCTTACATTTGTGCAGAATTCCACAGCTTAATCGCTAGCTGTGCGTCTACGAATCTTTGCATACTGCAGTCATACTGATCAACTGATCGTAAGATGTCAAGTGAGGAAGTTTCGTTAGCATAACGTGTTCTACCAGCGGAGTGTTGCTGGACGCCCCACCCATACGAAAAATAACAGTCGCTTGATATAGCGACCCCTCCCCATAAAAATGAGTCACTCACCCTCAAAGGATTCTCTCATCGAATAAAGAAAGTTGGCAAAGGGCCATTGGCACTTCAAACATAGCAAGAGATCATCTTTAAGGGGCACTATTTTGTAATCCTTAACCAATAAAGTGATCGTAGTGGAGGTAAATTATACTTTTTTCCTTTCTTTCGTTTTTATAATTGAAAGCAACCACCCTGATCATAACGAGCATTTCATCATCTAACACCTTGTAAGTCCATGGTGGTTACTGTATCGTTCACCGCTCCAGCAATCCGGAGACACCTCGTAATAAGTCTTTTGCAGTATGAGGTGTAAAAAATGACTAATTGATACTGTAAGTTGGCATGCCGTTATTAACTGATCAATTGCATGACCTGTTGGAAACTTTACTCCTTTCTGGACGTACAGGTATGTTCAGAAGACAATTCAACCTTTATGTGAAACAGGATCACAGAGAATATAAATGAAGCTGAAGATGGAGTTTTGTATACTCTCTTCTGCACGAAAGGTAGGTTCCAAAAAAAGGGATTTTAGCAGTGACATTAAACAACACTCTATGCTTCAGCATCTTGTATTTTTACCTTAAGTTTAACTTTTTTGTCTGTATTCCATGCACTTAATTGATAAATTAGTGTTTGCATTTTATGAACCAGGTTTACAATGAAGATAGCAATGACAAGCAAACGTTGTAATTTACATTGAACTATACGTTGTTTATACCAATATACACGGATACTGCAAGGTTCTTTTTTTCGGTATGTGATTGAAAGTGTCGTTCAGGGAAAACGTGTGAAATGGTTGCTTGCTTCCTCACAGCAACAAGGTGAACGTGAAAGTATTAACACTTTTCCGTTCTTACGTTTAACGTAATAAATGACAAGTGACTGATGTGTACAATGGGTAACATCGATGCAGTTTGCTGAAAGGGGCTCCCGAGGGGTAATCGACCCGCGTGAGGTTATACCGATACAACTAACTTTCAAGGTGCACTTTCTTACATATCGTTTGGAATGACTTGAGTTATTTGAGGCAAAAAGTCAGTTATTGTAGATGCTTGCCTGTCAGTCATTAGGCAAACACAAATATCGTAATTTTAGTATGACATGTCACAATATATAAAGTCAACATATGGGTTGTTCGGATTCAGAGTTGAATTTAATTGATTATTAAAGACGTATTAATCACGATTATAATACTCATTGTTTTCAAAACAAGAACAGTATACATATGATCATGTTTTTTTTTTCTGGAAAAAGAGTTCTATTGCTAGTTTTGAAGTATAACAAACGGTACTCACATTTCTCTTGAACTAATTACACACTGATAATGTAAGTGTACACTATACTTTAAGCTGGGAATATAAGCTAGCCTTAACTTTCTAAATCACTGACAATTCATCTCCATGGAAATATATTTATGGCAAGATAATGTATCTCTTTTCCCTTGGACCTCCTGAAAATGCAGTCTGTCCACTGTACAAGATAAAACGAAATGGAATGTGTGGAGTGGCCCACTAATGAATTGCAAATAACTGTACTATTTTTCTTTACCGGGAAATGAAACAGTCTGTCGAAAGCTTATACTACGTTGGGAGTCTCACACTGTACAGTCAGCTGTCATTATCCTAACGTTGACTGGTCATTTCATAAACTTAACATAGCTGAACTTCAAATCCTTTGCAAATATAGTTGGATGTCATCGTCTTTTTGATTATCGGGTAATGAAAGACCGGAAGCCAACTTATGGTTCTAGCATTCTTGCAAGCTATAACGCTCGTAACATGTTGCTCGATTTGAAGAACACTATTTTTTTAGTAAATAACTTAGGAGCATATATACATATGTGCACATACACATAACGAAGATACAACACTAATCATGCAATTCTATACAATCGCTTAGAATATAATTAAATATACTAGGACCTGCAAGTCAAGGGAAGTACCGTAAGAATCATTAAGCAACCTAAATTTATGTTTTCAGTTTAATGATACGGAGTTTCAAACCGATGTCAGCTTAATAGGTGAGCATGTATGTACAGGCACATACAGTTAATGTAGCTGATTGACGCTTCATATCGAAAACCGTCATCTTTCAAACTACATGAAACAAATGACTTGACCCTCGTATCTACGAAGTTACAGGAACCAATACGGCAGTTCACAGTTACAGACACGCATGGTCAGAAGTAGACGGATGAATGATACAAACGAGACAATTGGTCATAGAGTTACTGTTGCAGTTCTCATTAAATCTTTTAAGCACTTGGTTGAAAACTGGACCAGTTTGCTACATGATTCTTTGACAAGATCATTGTTCTATGTATGGGGAAATATCTGTGGAATGTCATGTTAGCAGGATAGACCGAAAGTCAATTCAATAAAAAAGCAGCTTGTACACTGATGATATTGTGCGGATTCATATCTCTACCTTTTTCACCTTGGATACTACATCACTACGATAACATTACAATATCATCTCTGAACTTACTTAATAAAATTGTACCAATGATATTTTAATGATAACGGCAAATAAAACCTGTCAGTTGATGAGATGTAGAGGAATTTTGGATTGATGAGGATGGAGACTCTTTTTTGCGGAAAGGTCGGCTTAAGAGGATTTATTCCATCCATCGATCATAGAATTTGATGTGGCCTGGGGTGTGACACATTCTAGCATTTCATCTATCGAGACGTTTGGACACGAACCAACCGCCACACAACATCTTCAACCTTGACTTTAATATGACAAAAATGAAAATATCCTATCAATTTCCTTCTCATAGACAAAATGGAAAGTCTAAAATATAATATTAAATAAAAAAAATAAGACAAACGCGGTAAGAGATAAAGAGCACCCAAGACAGAATATAAATTTGAGTGGGATGGGATAAAATCTCAGATGAATTGTAAGCAGGAATCAGTGGTGGTCTAAATTCTCGTTAAGAGTAAGGTTTGCAGTGTGAACGACTGCAAAGACTTTAAATATATCCAACAAGATGAAAGGAATGACGATATATAATCTTTCCACTAGAAAACATATTACCCCTGCACAAGTAACCTAAATAACAGCCTATTGTTAATCACGGAAACAATGACTCTTGACAGGAAACTTTTTAACTGCAGTTGTACCAACACGGCTTCTGTTTTCATGCAGTATGAGTATACGTTGTTGTCATTGTTTGAACGACTGAAGGGTATTAATTCTTGTAGTTCTATATTCAATAGACTTTCACATGCTGACGATATTTCATCTCAGTCTATTCATGGATATGATTTAGCATTTTAACGTTGAACTTTACTTTGAACTGATCTTGAATATCGTCAATTAGTAAATAGTATGAAAGCTTATACGTGTAATGTTATCTTAGAGGAATATGTAGATTGGAGGTGATCAGCAGACAGAATGTACAGCTAATGGTAATTAGTTTTGCTTAAATAATCTGAGCGTTTTACGAACGCAATCTATTTTGTGAGCCCACATGAGTTGTTTATCCTGCGTGACACTGAGGAAAATATAGCCGATGACGTCATGTACGCTATAAATCCCTTAAATAAATCCACAAGGTCACACCTTTTGGCCGTTAAAGCAAAGTTATATCTGAATATCAACACCAGGAAATGAATTTATCCTGCGGGTGTCATTTCCCGAATGTTCTGGTTGTTTCGGCAGTGGTATGAAATTTACAAAGGTTATCATAGTCGCCCGCCTACCTTTTCATTATTGTTTCGGTAAGAAGTTTTCTAGAAAATACTTTATACATCCATAAATTATTCTTTCACGATATTTGAGAGAGATGAACTGACATGGCCTCAGAAGATGACAACTACGAGAGTTTTGCTAATAGAGCACGTGTACCTTGCAACTAATGAAATGTATGTGCGCAAAGCGGAGGGGTGGTCAACAAAAATTTTCTGGTTGAGGAGGTACTCTAAAAAGTTAATACCTTCATCTTTACATTTGGGATTCTTTAATGCTTGAACAAGTAGAAAATGTATCTCCCCATCCCGAGAAAAAAAGTTATNNNNATAGCAAGGCTTAAGGGAAAACGAAAATGATTGCTATGGAAGAATGTGCTCTAAATATCCCCTTGGACTTAAAGACAAGAACATTCTCCCACTTCAAATAAATCAAAACAGTGAGAGAGTAAAAAAAAGTTTTATCTTGAAATGGAAATCATCTCAGTTTATTCTTTTCCACACAAAGTGGGGTGTCATTCTACACCACTATTCCTTCCATACACATAACTGTTTTTGCATTGTCGTGACCAACGTTTCTCCTTTTACTGTGCACTTTATTGCAACTAATGGATTTCTACTCTGGTTTGCAGATATCCACATAACCTAGCTGTAATCGCAACATTTCAGCATGTACGGCTACCTTACATTTACTGGCGAAAGAAGTAGAAAGGTAATTATAGTGTAATCTATTCAACGGTGGAATCGAAGTCGGACCGACGGTCGTGTGTCTTGAACTGTCTGTTTGAACTTTCCTCCTTAACTGAACGGTACAACGATTAATTCTTGAGGGAATATTCCAGTGAGAAGTTAAAGGTATTTGGCACTGAACAAAGCTGATCGTTTGTAAAAATAACAATATTTTTTTCTCTTTTTATCGGTACAAACCGTATCGTAGAAACATGCTCCATACTGATGTTACGAATTTTTAAAATGAAATTTGCATTTCAAAATGTTGCATTCCATTCTTAGAGATTTGTGATGTTACTCAGGAAGAATTACTGGAATGTTCTTCGCAATTCTTCACAATCTTGACCGTCCTAAAAATAGGTTACTTTCTACAACATTTCACGGCAAGTCTGTAACCTACCCATTGGAATCTGTATTTTCAGGAGTGTCAAATTTCAAGGTTATATG
>VJOZ01033735.1:3035-19751 GCA_009801055.1 Stichopus horrens
CTTCTTAACCTATACACAACAAAGAGTATCCATAGCCACAAAGTTGTTTTTTGCACATGTGGAAATGCTAAACATAAGGACAATAAAAATTTTTATGGCTATGTTATTAAAATATCAATAGATTACTGTGGCTCATGTTACACTTTGTCCAATAAGCTACATCGCCATTGAAATTCAGCAGCCATATATGAAATCAGAGTAATTTTACTCTTACAAACTTGAAAACATTGTTAACAGTCATAACATCACCAACACCATTGATTTGTCATACATGAATTAAACTTTTGTAGCTGATGCAATATTTTGTGTCACAACTATTCAAGTTTGCCTCAGACAGCTTTGGGCAACTGACTGGAGTACAGCTTATTGCAGCACGCACAACAGTGCCTGGTTTACTCAACCTAAAAAAGTTACATTTTTCCAAATAGGCAGACTTTCTGTATGCATGAAAATAATATAGTATCTATTATTAAATATTGATGTTCACCCCAGTGCAATCCAAACTAAACACCCTGAGTTTACCTAGAAATTGTCAAACCTGTACTGTTGTGTCAGTTTCAACAATTTTTATCAATAGTTTTAGTTTCCTCACTAGTTTATCACCTACCTGTAAATGACTCTTTTAAGTAAATTGTGGAAGACCACTTCTGGTGTTTTCTGGTCCGAGCCACATGTGAACAAAATATTCTTTACCACCTTCCGTATATACTGTACTGTACCATTTACAGTAGCACTGTACCATTGTATTCCACCACCCACCATGCAGTCACTTACTGTATGTACAGTAAATTGCTTTGAGTTTGAAAAATTTGAAACAATTGTATAAACTATGAAGAAGTGCAGCCTGATTACACAGTCTTAATTTCCTGAGGAATCTCCTCTTGATTGCAGTCCATGTCAAAATCGCCAGTACAGGTACGTGTTCAATGAGGCAAGAACAATTGAATGAAAGGCATTATTGTGTCAAAGTTTTTGCGCTACAACTTTACACTTAAGAGCATGGACTATACTGAAAGTACAGAGTAGTCCTCAAGGGTGCACTGTTACCAAAGAAAGCTGATGGTCTTGTGATCATACCACATGCACACTGCTTGTAGCAATTCTCCATTTTCTTTCTTCCTAGGGTGAATACTGTAGATAAAAAGTTATTAAATGGTTCATGTTACAAATGGTATAATTTTTCAGTGGTTTTGTCTTCAGCAAAATTGTAGTTGTAGTCAATATCAACAGAAACAAAAACAGTGTTTGAGGGATATATTCATAAAGGGTTTACATAATAGAACAACATGCAGCATCATTTGTTGTGGACACTTGTAGTGAATAACAATTAAAGGTTTGTTAATGTTGCATGACTCACGTTACACTACAGTAACTCATTGTGACTCACGTTACAAAGTTTGATGCTCTAATACTTTTTTGCTGAAGAAGGCATTATGAAAAGTGTTGTTGTCAGTTTGCTTGGCATCAAGATTACAATCTTCGACAAAATGCCTAGGGACACCCCACTCCCTTTTCAATTTTGGCTTTAGGAAGTGTGCATTCACTCCTGTAGCCCAACATTGGAGAGGGGCATGGGGTTTCTTGTTATCCTCCTGCATATTTGCAGCATATGACAAAGTGTCCCAACAATTTTGTCCAAGACTTTGGGAGGAGAATTATAAGGGGTTACTGTGTTTCATTTTGTCATTAGATTTTGTGATACTGAAAAAATTGTACAAAAAGTGTGATTCATGTTACATTATGCTAGTCTCCTATGTTTGCATCACTCTTGGAAAAAATTTGGAGTATTTCAGCAAGTTTTACAGTAATAACTGAAACGCATGAAATACTCTTTGTAATGTCATACAGTATAGATGGATAAGTTGCCAACTGTATGAGAAAAGGTAGTAGCTGACATGTCAATATGGATGCCCTAAAATGGTGAAAAATGGTCACTTTGGGCCCTAGCATTAATCAGGCATATACAGTATGATTTCACAAAAATAGTATTCTGATCTCATGATTTTGATTATTTTTATAAAATTTGAATTATTTCCCAACATGATAATCAAAATTTACCTTCAAACACACCCTTTTAAATTTTGGGAGCTTGTGACTACTTTCATGGAATTGCCCATATGCAATTGTATGCCTCTCCCCAGCAGTGCATTGCACACAGCATTTTGCAGGTCTGTTTGTTATCAATTTAATAATCCTTTATTGAATTTTTTTTTAAAACCAGAATCTACAAAGAAAAGTTGACGATGTTGAAGAAGCAGCTCCAGCAGGTTATAGACGGTTCACATCCAGAGTTGGTGAGAAAAATAAAAAAGCTGGAGCAGCAAGGCAAGGATAGAATGAGGCTGGCTGAAGTAACTAAGAATGCAGAGGTCAGAACAGCAGTACCATATTGTTTTAATTCTAACATGACAACCATTGAGTTTTGCCAAATTTTTCTAGGGCTGCATTGCAAGTTGGGAAAAAGTCACACTTATCAATGGAAAGTTATTTCCTGCCCTGTTGATCGCTGACTGGTGTGGACTATTTGTTGGACAAATATGTTAACTGAAGTAGTAACGCAGCATAATAATCGGAGAAACTTGGTTGTCTTAATGTGGCGTCAATATGATCATACTTCTAAATTCATTTATAGATTGTATCTTAAATTCATGTGCAGAGATGGAGGAGATGAGATTGAATGGCAGTGCAAACTTTGAAAATGTAGTTACAGTTACTTGTACCGTAATTAATGTTGACAGTTGGACCTGTAGTATGAGAGGTGACAGGACATGTGATCTTGAAACTGGGATGTTTACAGTAATCGCATCATATGCTAAAACAGGCAATTTCAATCTAGATGTAGCTCATATTGCTACCGTATGCGTCAAACAGCACCAAGGATCTAAAAAGTGTACTATGAAAGAGTGTTTACAATGGGTACCCGGCCCCCGGATCTGAAATTGTTGCACGGATCCAAATTTTTATCAGTGTCAATTTGTCACTTCGTGAATCTCAGTCAATGCACCTGGGTCGGTATTTTACTGTAGACCTGGTGCAAACACTTAGCTGTGAAAGTTGTCCTGCACTGGAGATTTGTATGCGTTTATGTGGTATGAGTGCAGTAATTTAGTTTTAATTTCTCAAAATTCTCATGTTGTTTATAAATACAGCTTGAATTGGTGGAGTATAACTTTATCAGGGAGAGGAAGGAGGCTGTTGAAGAATTTGAGGTGAGACATTTTGCCTTGTTGCTAATTTTTTTTTTTGGTCACAAAACTGAACTTACTCTGTTACAGTGATTTACATCTTAACTTGCTGTGGGTCAGTTTCTTCAGTCATTATTTCCCATCTCTTCAGTGTGGAGTCAGTGTAGTAGATGCATGTTGACTGTACACAAGGGTGAATTCTAGTTTTTCCATCTATTCCTAAAACTCAGAAGCAGGTAATTCTCATACTCGTCGGGGACCGACCAAAAAGGCAGTTTCGTTGTTAGCATTGGTATTTCCACAACATTGTGTATCGCATTTGTGTGGAGGAATCTTACTATGACACTATATACACTGGCCTTTACCTTCCTGATGAATACTGTCAACTATTTTCCTTGAGAAAAAGAAGAAAATTCCATTTTGAGCTAAATGGATTTTGAGCTGAATGAATTTCACTTTACCATACAGACTTGCTGTATGGTAAAGTGACACATATTGTTTGTGTCATTTTAACTTTATGAAGGAATCATGTGGTCATTTTTTAGCTTTAGCTAATAAAATGCCATCTGGGTACCTGGATTACCCATGAAAAAACTAGTGAATTCCATGACATACATACAGAATCATTCCAGCAGTTGTTGGATTTAACATTCATTTCAAGCATTGAGAGTTGCATTGATGAAGTTAAGCAGCATCCAAGAGGAGTACAGTTTCTGCAGGAAAGCCATAATTTATCACAAAGTTGTCCTTTAGACAGTGCTTGAAGCCTGTGACGGAATGCAACTTTTAATGAGAATATTGGAAGGACAGTATCACAAAAATTTTGCCACAAACTTCTTTTGTGAACAGTATGGATGCAAGTTCATTTTTGGGTAGAACAACATAGATATTACTTAATTGCAGTTAATAACACAATTTTTGCATACCAATTTAGTTGCAAAATTTCAAGTTACAACAACAGTTTTTATGGTAGTTATCTCTTGGACAACCAGATGCAATTGCTTGGATGGTTTATACTGAATCGTAGGTAGTTATACCATCTAGTTTTTCCACATGTGAAAGAGGCGTATAAATTAATCCTTGTGAGGTACATTTCCATATTGTAAGAAGTACTTTGCTAAGCTGCCATCCTGTCATTCTATTGGCTGAAATATAAGGAGAGTGAAAGCCAAAGAGATTGGCAGTTTAAGACGTTTGGCTGTCGTAGGTCGTTAATGTAGTGGCCATTCTTTGGCTCGGAGTGGACACCTCTTTCAGATGCAATTATGCTTTTATTGCATCAAGAGTCAGAGAAAATTATAAAAAATGTCTACATTTTTCACTACCTCTTCACAGCAAAAGAAGATAGACTTGAAAGAACATTTGATCAACGAACTGGAGGACCGAAGAAGAAATATCGAAAACGAAGGTCTCTCCTTGGATCTAAACGGCGGTGAGTAAACTTGATTACATAGTTACTTGTCAATATTGCTTGAACAGGGGAACGTACCGACCGACCGTTAAGAAGATTCTGAAATGGAAGAGCATATTCCTTTACTGCAGGCACACGCACTGATATCTTAGCTCAAGATATTGCTGTTTGTAGAAAAGATAGCTTTGCCTAAGAAAGTTTTCCAGTTGGCTGAAGGTTGCAGTGTGTTATATAATACAGTACTAGCAAATTGCTGCCAGATGTCTTCATTGTTCCTTGACATTGAAGTATTAACCTTCAAATTTGACACCAGGGAAAGTTAAGATTAGGTTTGCTGTAGTTATTGCTGAAATTATTGAAAGCAAAAGTCCGATTTTTCAAACTCACATTCAGGAGGATCAAGAAATATAAAGGATATCTAAAGTGTGATTTTGATGATGTAAAAGTGAAAGAGGTTGGTATCAAATGATCATGAAACATTTAAAAATCATGGTCACATTTTTTTCTGTTTCCAGGAGACTTCTTCGAGGTGAAACCAGTAAATACCAGGAAGCTCAGAAGGAGACCCAATGACCCTCTACCCATGCCAGAGAAGAGGAGGAAAGCATCTCCTTATATCCTTGAAATTGCAATGAGAAATTAAAATGGTTTGAATGCTGCTCTGTTTATTAACAGCAGGAGGCATGTTTGTGATGAAAATCCAGTCATAATTGTGCTGTATCAGGTCGCAGTACAGGTGACTCTTACTTCATAGCATACAGGTTACGTGTTCATCGATAGAAATTGTTTGCACCGTTTTGGACCTGGGTACCCGTAGTCCATTGTCTGTCGGGTACCCAGAATGCAACTTCCCTTAGAGTATGGGTTTGTTGCGAAGTCATAGCGTGGCACTTACGCTTTGAATGTTTGTAATATAGCATCATGTATCGTATGGACATGACAAATGTGAAGTGCTCCTAGGCATCCGTGCTGAATTTTTTTCACACTTTCACTGTACATTTTGGTCAGTGAAAACTGTGGATCCGGGCACCTGGTGCGAACAGATAGATATTTTTCTATTATCATATATTAAACCCCACACCAGGGAATAACTTATTTCATGTAATCACATTTTGCTTAACAAAGTGATTGAAATTGCCATGCAAGTGCAAACTTGTCTTATAAAATGTTGTTTTCTCGTAAATCGTGAATTTTCTATACTGTATACTTAGAGAAAACTCAGATAGTTTTCCTACCAGCTATGCAAAATGTGAAAGCAAAATCATTGCCTACCGATCACTCTACAGTGCGGCATGTTGGAAACAGAGCAACATACTTTATTGCTTTGGTGTTAAGAAGTTTGAATTTGTGAGTAAAAAAATTTCTGTGACAGAAGTCAAATTGCATGAAATAGATTGAGTTTTTGAGTTACCCTTGTCAGGTGTACCTGTTGTGAAATGAATTGCTGACTTAGATACCTAGGCAGTGTGTAACTTTTGTTTGTCTAAACTGTCATTGAATTTATCCTACTGTGTTGCCATTTCCTTGACTCTAAGTGTTCACCTCCTTTTACCTATCTATTATCTGATGAAAATATCATGGAAGATCTGAGAATTCTCAGTAAGGTAAGAGTATTTATTTTGCCCTTAGGGAAGCCTCACAAATCTCACCAAAGATCACTTTAGAGTGAGTTGTCACTACCGATTGTAATAAGTATAGCAACCAGATAGTAATGAGTCATGTTCCAATGCACGTATCTCCTGGCCTGACAGATTCATTGTACAGACTGTGTACACCCAAGTGTGTGGGATATGCAGGCTGTGTAATGAGAAGCAGTGTGAAGCTTTGTGGACCTGAGATGATCTCAGTTTAGCTTTGTTTAGACCCAGTCACTCACTTTCTGTCACGAAAATTAGGACTTGCCTTTTGTTTTCATTAAAAGAAGATCATGCTACTTTAGCCAGGGATGATTAAATATCATCATTATCCTTTGACACAAGATATCGATATCTACCTTGAAAGAAGATTTAGTTCATTGGGGTGCCAGCATTAAATTTGCGGTTTTGAAGTGTTTTTTAGAACCGATACATATCAGCAGTCCTGTGTTGTACAATCAATACAGCAGAAATGTCTAGTTTGTCATTTAACATCCTTAAGAAGAATATCTGTGAAAGCACATTATGGGACTTTGCATTGTCAAAGTAAGTACCAACATGGCAAAATGTCAGTTATCTTCAAATTGATGAGTTGACAACATGGGTGAGAAAAGTGACGTTTTGAAGAGAAATTGGATCTCGTCAGTGCATCAGTTTCGTGCACGATGAAGATTTGCCGAGGTTTGTAGTATCTCGTTAATGAGGACATTCATAAAACTGATGTTTTGACAAGGAACAAGAGCTCAGCAAATTTACAATTTGCGGAGTTACGTTATCTCCTCATATGACAAAATTTAGATAATTGAGGTTTGGACGAGGAAATAAAGTATTGTAACTTTGCAAATTGTCAATTTACAGAAAATTGATGTTTTGACAGCATCCTTCTTATTAGAACATCAATGCTTTGAATTCAGCGTTTTGATGAGATGGTGGTAACTGGACAATCGTCCGCAATTTGGAGAAAATGGATGCGCTCATGAGATCCTGTTTTGCGTCAAAACATCACTTTTCTGAATTTTTACATTTTGATGAGACAGTAGTAATTCAGCAGTTGTCCAAAATAAATAGTTGACATTATCCTGTTTCTTGTCAACATGTCAATATTCTGGATTTGTCATGTTACCATGTTGTCAATTTGGAGATTTTTGCTTTTTTGTCATGTTGGTAACTCACGAAATGGAACGTCTCTTCTACTGTAGTCTTCCGCAATATCAGATACTTTTGTTGGAAATTAAAGTTTATATCATATTTTCTCATATTATATATCACATTGTAATGGACTGTTTCTGCTGGCAAGCAGTAGAGGCAACCTCTGATCCCTGTTTAAAGTTAATGACTTCGTTGTTTATATCATTGCCATTTACAAGTACATCCCTGTAGATTGTAGGTGAGTCCAAATGAAATAACCACCTTTTTTTTATGCTAAATCAATGGAATTTTCCACAATGCTTTAAGTACATTCTGTTCATTTTTTTGATGCCACTCAGGGCCGTTCTGCTCTTAGCAAGAAGAGCGGAAACTCCTCCAAACCAAGTAATAAAGGTATGTCAACCTTTATTTTTTCCTGCCTTGTCATTTCTTCTTCAAAAACTGTGTTTTGCTTGCTTGTTATAATTCTGAGTGATGATCAGAGCTTTCTGGCCATTTGTTTAGCTGACAAACTGTAAAAGATGATGTAGGGATGCATAGATAAGTAACTGCATTTTTGATGGGACAAATGGCTGAAGAATCTTGCTGATAACAAACTACTTGTCATCTGGGTCACTTGTAAAATCCACTTAGAGTATTAAATGTGCCAGTGTATGGAAAATCTTTTCAACTGTGTAGAAAGGAGGAAGAATTGGGATGCCCCAGTCATGGCACAACATTGGTGTTGTGACTCAAATGTTGGCAATTATCTTTGTAATGTTATTCAGGGTAATGCTATGCAGTGTAATGCTTCAGCTTGTACAGTATCAATTTGGTGCTTTCACTCAAAGCAACCAATTTTTCAATATTTCCCTTGTTTGACTTCCCTCTCCCTTAGTTCATTCTCACAATAACCACAACACCAATCACAAGTCTTCCCCATCGACGGCACACTCCAAGGTCTCCACGAACCAGTTACAGCACCCTGCCACATCATCGTCGTCTACCAACACCACAGCCTCGGGGACCATCAGCATGCCCAAGTACAACGTCAGGATAGAGGGTGGCAAACTCTTCTATGAGAAACGGTGGTACCATAAGGACCAGAATATCTACGTTGAGTCTCGGGAGACGGGGAAAGTCAGTGCAGTAATCACAACTATTGGGCATGTTGATGTGAGTTTCGTTCACTTTGTAGCAATATACTTTAATACAGAGCATTAAACTGATATAGTTTCTGCCATTGTATACAATTGGGTCTTGCAGTATCTCCAGAAGTCACCAAATGTTCTTCTACACTAATTTCCTAGTTGCAGACAGGTAGATTTGAAGGGTACATTGTATGTGGGAGGAGAAGGGTAGAGATGAGTGGAGAAATGCTTGATATTAACTTTTAGAACAAAACATAAATGTAGTTTTCCATTTCATTGTCAATACAGGATTCCTCATGCAGCATATCATGGAGAAAGGTTTTTTTCGTTTGTTTAGAAAGTAGCATGTAATGTATAGTCCCACAATATTTCCCACTCTGTAATCTGTGAATGGAGAATTGGTCTTGAGTACTTCAAGATAGGGCCCTTTCAGAAGGAAAAGGGTTTGTAGTTCATAGTCCCTCGTATCGCCCAAAGCTTGTGTGTTTTTAAAACACTCAAAACCGTTCTTCTTGTGAAGCCAACAAAAGTAAACAAAAGTCATGTAGGGCTGTACCCCAGTGATCATGTGTGTGAGCATAGGCTTTAGTGTGAGTTGGCCTTCTTTGAGTAGGCATTAGTTAGGCATTAGGTAGCATTTGGACAGTTGTGGACATGTGAATAGTTTAATTTTCATTTTAATTCAAAAGTCATTTGAAGTCAACCAATTTTCAAAGTACGCTAAATATTGTTTGCTGGTTATTGGGTTATACTGTTTTTTCTTTACACCTGAAAATGGAAGGTGATGAATTATGAGTTAATTTCCCTCAGATTCAGGTTGTATTAGCTCTTTTTGAGTGAGTGGATGGTCCCTTTAATTTGCCTTGCAGGTACAAAGGTTAGTAAAGGTCCACAGAGGTCAAATTTAAAAACCAAATTCACAGTCTTGAGTACCTTAAAGTTGGTGGAACTGGTAATAGCATGTGACAGCCATAACGTTTTGACGGTAGCTCCCCTATTGCCAATGAAATTTTTTTTTGGCCAAAATACCTTATCCTTGAAGGTTTACATCTTAAGCATTACTGTCTTCTTCCCATTATTTTCATGTTGATTCAACCAATTCAAACCCCTCCAGTCTGTACCCTCTTTGACACCTTTTTGCTTTTCCCGCAGCAGATTTGGGTCCGAAAAGTCGCCGACAATTCCAGGATGAGGATTTGGGTCAGTCAAATGCAGAAGGGGAAATACAAGATCAGAAAAAGGTCGAAGTAGAAGCTTGTGACGTTTTTGACGAGCTTGTAAATAAACTGTTACAAAGTGTACAGAGTCATCATGTATGTAAAATATGCTACCTTTGGAGGTGGAATTTCTTTTAAAGGTACCAGCTGCCAGTATGCCACCTGCGGTTGCTGTGATGATTATCCACTGTTATGTTGTATCATCATGAAGAGGCATTGTTACAGTCTCTGTAATGGCCAATCTTTTTGGAGCATGTGGAAATAGCTAAAAGATGTCAAACTTCTTTCCCTGGAGATTCCTTATTTCCAGAATGACATCAGGCAAGGAGACGTCCGTTTCCCGGGAGAACCTCGACAGTGCTAAAAATTGGTGTGACGACCATCGCTAAAGAAGGCCATGATGAGAAATCTAGCACATACTTCAGTAAAACTTTTAGGGCTAATTAAGTGTGGTGAATAAACCAATGACAGTAATTAAGATATCTAGAAAACAATTTACCCAAAGACTACCATATTTGTGAAATCCTTTTTTTTTTTTTGATGAATACAGGTATTCGGAGCATGCAGGTAATATTAACAACTGTGTTTAGAATGAGACTACTTCAAAGTCTGCTTGAATTAAATATCCTTTTCTGAAATATTGACTGTTTTTCCTACCCCTATCTCTCCTCTGAGGTACGTCTGAGGTACGTCTGAGTTAGACCAAACTTAGGGTTAAAAGTCTGTGTCATGGCAGAATCATGCTACCTTTGGGACTGTCTCAGAAGATTCTGTGGTACTGATATATATAGCATTGTCCTGCTTGAAGGACTAATTGGAGAGGTAATACACATCAGTACAGTTTGAATATTTTGGTACACATAAGCAGTACTGTTTCAAGTTGGTTGCAGTTAATATGTTCACCCCACATTTCTCAACAGAGAAATTGTTGGGGTGGGGGGGGGAGAACACCTACGCAAAGGACTTCATAAAGAAGACTGTGATGCAAAAGAAACGATTCGCATCACCTCTGATGCTTTATCTTTTTATCATATTCTCTTTTAAATCCTGGGTATGCTTTATGATAGGTTTAAGTTATCCACTGATCACAGAAACTTGCCAAGGAAATAACGTGGTGCTCCAAAAGTGTTTAGCGTGTTCGAAAGGTCATCAAGTGACGTAAGAATGTTTATGATGTTCAGAGGATGATTTTTAGGATCTAGCTAAAGCACAAATAAGTCTTTTATTTTTAACTCTTCAGGCAGGAGAATACCTCATCACAATGCAATATGTATTCTGGCGACGTAGAACAGATTTGTGTAATTTATTATAAGGTACTGTTATTGGTCTTAATTCTCCTTGAGTAAATTGCGATTTGATGATGCAAAAGATATACGGAGTCTTGTCATCATACCCCCCCTTAATTCACAGACTCCCGACTCAAGTTTTTTCATCAATGAAGACAGTTTTTCGGCATATTTTGGCAAGTGTTTACTTTGGTGGTTTGACTATTATTTACCACCATGGTTACTATGGCAATGATGGAGATACTTAATTTACTCATTGCATTTGGTTATGGTTATTCATAATATTGAGTAGGTAAAAATCTTGAAGTACAGTTAATTGTAAACTTATTACGCTCTTCTGCCGGGTACCATTACAGAGTGATATAAATGTCCCATAATATTTTTTTCAGGTAAATGCCACTTATTACATTATGTTAGTTGGCGTGCTGCTGAACATCACTGCATCATCAAAACCTTAATGCATTATTGTGTAATTTCTTTTTGTCCTTTGGGTTTGTCCTCTGGTTTACCAAAGATACATTTTGTGGAAACAAACATGCATCAGAAAACCTGTGTAAACACTTATTTTGTAAGAAAAATACCACCATATGAAAGAGAATATGAAATGTTAAATTGTTTTGCGATGTGGAAACTTATTGGTCGTGTTGCTCTAAATTACAGCATGGCATGTATAGCTGACTTGGAGTTGCTTCCTTACTGCATAGATGACAATTACCTCAGGCATTTAGCTTGCACTGTACTTGACCCATGCTGTTCAATCTAGAGGTGGAATTAGGTTCAAATCAATTCTTTGTGGAATTACTTTAGCAATGTAGTTTACTGCCTTTCAAGACCAATACAAGATAATCTCAATATCAGGAGTGGTGAGCTTTAAGAACTTCGTTATAGTCTGAAATTAAAAGTTAACCTGCAAAATGTGGTTGCCCTTTTCCAAAGTTTTTCTGTTTGAGATATTGGAAACTGAGGTCTGAATCTTGTCATGCTCTCTCCGAAGGACAACCTCATTTTAAAAATTTTGAATGTTCTGAGTAAAAATGAAAGTGACTGCTGCTGAACTTAATCCCCGGTTAGTGTATGATTTGGCGACCGCTGACTGTGTTTACTATCCTTGTGTTGGAGACCCATCGTTTGTGCTTCTTTCATTGTTGAGCTACTAAGTTTGTAATGTTTCTGTGTTAGAAAGAACAGTTATTTATTTCAGGAACAGGAACTTTTCCTTTACATAAAGCAATTTCCCCTTAATAGTTTTAATTACTTAGGCATTTAAGAAAATATCCCCATTATCAATAGTGGGGCCTTCCCTGTACTTTGCTAAATGTGGAAGTTTGCATAGCTTTCATCTTGCAATCTTTCATTTCTCTGGTGTTATCATGATGTCAAATCACAGTATTTTTTTTTTTTTTGGAGGGGGGGGAAGATTGGGGATAGGGGTATTAAATGAAACACAGGTTCTACTGGGTTGAAATGTGCATTGTAAGGGTATAGGGTCATCAGAACTCCCTGTATGATAGGTGTCTGTCATTAATGTCTTCAGTGGCACTTGCAATGCTTTATAAAGTAAAGAGGTACTTAATGCAACAATAAACAAGGATTTGACAAACAACACCAGGGTAAGGTAAACTGTGGCAAAAGGAAAATCTGTTGATCACTTTATTGGGTGAATTGTCGTACAAATAAAAGTTCAAGAATGTTTACCTCAATAGTTTTGTCAAAGGCTGTGCTTTATCACTGCTGTATTTGACGTCCATTAGAAAGAGTCCGTAAAAGATATTTGAAAGGTCAACATGGTGTTTTAAGTATTATCTACATCCTGAAGAGTTGGAGATGAAGATTTAGACATTCACAGAGGCCAGGTAAACTGTGCACCAAACACCCCATCTTGCAGGTTTCTGTGATTATGTAATCAACTCGACGTCTGCTTGCAACGCCCGAGCAGTGGTGAAGTAGTGGAAACCGTGTCGTCAGACCGGTCACACTTTTTTAAAGGCATATTGTCCTTCTTGAGACTTGTCTAAGTTGTCTTCTGCTCCACTATGTTATCAGAAAGTGAGACATCGTCATCATGATGGTATCAGCAACAACGATAGAGCTGTTTGGCACCAAGGAAGAGCTACCTTTGTGAGAAATATCCATACTGAGGGCTGTACTTGTAAGGCTTACCTCTGCTTCGACCCCTGTTGAATGAGAACATGAAGAGAGGAACAAAAATAACAGTTCCATTCAAATAAAAAAAATAAAGTGGCGTTAGTTTGTTCTCGATCATAAAGACAGAATCGCTGTGATTGAAATTGCTGTTTTATGTCATTGTAACTGTTTTGTTATCTGGCAACCCATTGTGATGTTAAGGGGATTCACCTTTAGCGCTACACATACAACTGGTTACCCCCGAAAGGATATTCTTATGATTTTGCAAAAAGCTAAAAAATGTTACAAATGTATAAAAAAGACCGAACTGAAACAGTGACAGAAAGCCCACTAATACATGAGGTCTTTGGCATAATTCCCTCCCCCCCACTCCAATATATTCTTCCTGTGTGTGTGTGTGTAGTATCACAACCAGAAGTCAAATGACTTTGAGATTCCTTGCCAGCATTCATGTAAAACGAAGGACAATTCCTACCAATTTTGAAGTTCAAACACCATACTCGTTGTGAGATTCCATGTCTACATGTTTACAAACTATGATCTCTACTGATTTCACATGACCTTTGAACTCCATAAGAAATGACAGAGAGCTCATCTGCTCATCAAGGTCTACTGAAGTCAACAGTTTGAAGATCCAGCAACATTCAACAGCAACTTGTAAATAGATCAACAGGGATCATCTACTTATAATGGACAATCAACACATCAAGTTTGGAGTTCCAGCAATTTTCCATTATTGAGCTAATGCAATATGACCTTTGTTGACCTCACATAACTGTTGACCTACCTAAAAAGTGACAGAAATTATCTACTCATCAGTGGCTACCAATGTGACTAGTATGAAGTTCCAGCAACATTTAATTGCCAAAATATCTCCCTTTTTCTTAGGGAGATAGGTAGGTATAGTAGGTAGGTAGATAGCAGGTTTTCATACTTAAAGCTCTGGTAACCTCAAATGATCTTTGACCTCCATGAAAAACAATAGGGATCATCCACTCACATTGGACTACATACAAACCGACTTGGAAGTTTAGGCACCTTTCCCTTCTTAACATGTCATGTTAACAAGCTAAGGCCATCACACAAGAACACACACACCATCATGACCACACAGATTTCTCGCCGAAGGGAATTTAGAGTAGAACAGTCTAGGTGAGAGAAGAACCTGTGTCTGCCTATCAGTTTGAAAATGCAAGTAAAACTGTTGATGATTCTTGTAGAATCAAAATGTGCAATTTAATTTATACTTCAAAACCATCAGGATGTATAAGGAACTTTTACATACATCTGTCGTGACAACAACATATGCCACTAAAACGACTGGATCAATTTGCTATAGTGAGTAGTAGTAGCTTTGGTTTTTGTAGCAAAAGTCACTTTGAAAAGAATGAGAGATGGTAGACAAGGCTACAAAAGTAAGAGCAGCTTCCAAAATATGAGTGAGGGAATATAATGAAGTACCTTGCATTTCTCACAAACATCTTCTCTTTCGGGAATTCCACCGGCATGTCCGGTGAACGGCTGCTCTCCTGGGCAGAGGCGGCCTCCAGGTAGAGGTCCAGACACTGGAGCAACCTCTGTAACTGGCAGCTGAGCAGAAAGTCGCACGTCTTGGCAGTAATCAACTCTTGGCTGTGCAAGTTGACTTCGGCTTCCATATCCTGTAAATATAATTTTGCAAGAAATTCAGAAAATTAGCACCTCCTTGTTGAAACGAGTGCCTTGGAAGAATGATGACCTAAGGAGAAAATGACCTCCTACAGAAGGATTTAAAGCTACACACTGGCTTTTAGGATCCAATCAATTGAGAAGATGTTACAAATCCAAGATTTCAAAGGCAAATCCAGATTTTGATCCATGTTCAATATTCAAGGGATAAATGTAAGTACTTCAAGAGGGACAAACAAGACTTGCAATTACTGTGACTGTGTAATTACCTATGCAAGAACTGCATTTTTGAGCAATACAATTATGTGTAGGAAAAAGATGGTACCACACGCTCTTCTGCACTGTGGTTTGAAAATTAATTAAATGGTTCTCACTGGTTTGCAGCTATTTTCGTGGAATTAACAGAACTATGGAGAGGAGTGCACTATTCCCAGTGTGGCAGCATGACCATGGACGTTTGAAGGGGGGGGGGTTTTTGGAAAGGGTGTCAAATATTTGTAATGGGTTATTTATGTTATTGTTTTTTCTGGTGATTGGTGAATATCACTTATTCTTCTCTGGGTCACATTGTCGGCAGCTAGAAATTTATGTTTCTATTCATGAAAGTCATCAGCATGTAAGGAAAGATGGGCGCCACTTTACCTTAGACCCCTCCCCACCCAGGAAAGATGCATCCAAGCAACCACTGATCATTCCTGTGACAGTAAACCAGGGGTAGCCAACCTGCTGGCCAGATGCGGCCAGCAGAAAGGCACCATGTGGACCCTAACCCTGTTGTGAACAGGAACAAAAATTGCAGATAATAAATAAAATTAACAAATAGGAAAAGTAATAAAGAGATTACCCATATACAAGCTTGTGGTAACTAAACCTTTGTTGGAAAATTCTCAACATCTACCTTTTTTGGTATTTGGGCTTGCATACATACCATATACTACAACTTGTCTACAATTCCATTGTCTTACACTTCAGTGGGGGCATTTAGTTTTTGCATAACATATAGCCTACTTGTCTAAAGAGAAGGATAACAGAGGTCCTCCAAACTATGTGGCCTGCCACAAAAGTTCAAAGATGACCCCCCCCATCTTGATTCATAAAGGTTTCACCATCCTGCTTTAATCAATCATGAAGCAGCAATTTCACAGCATGCACATTGAAATATATCTGAAGTACACAAGTACATACAAAATATATCACTAGCTATGAGAACGGTGTCATAATCTTGAAAACCATGTTTTTTGTATGATTGCATTTAAAATAATTGTTTTTTTTTTCCCCCACAGTTCTTGCATTGAGCCTGTGTCCATGTAGAAAAGTAATCTCCTCACACTCTGGATTGCTGGGTACACTCGCATTCCACTCAGACCAATGTGAAGTTTCCCGAGCTTTATAAGAGTAAAGATTGGTCAATTCAACTTCCACTTAAGAATGGAAGATTCCATCACTCTTATACTTGGCTACTATCAGAGCAGAATTTAAAGTGGAAACATGCAAAAACTTGAGGCACGAGTATTTGTTCCAAATAATAATTCAAACATCGTATAAATATTCCATTCAACCAAGCACATGCATACAATGTTTAGCAACCACCCTCCTCTCTCCGGTGACCACCCTTTGCCTAGCAACCGCTATTCATACGGGAATGAATGAGATGGCACTAAGTTGTTCAGTTCTGACCCAGAAACTGCCAATGATCTTGCACATCAGAAAAACGGATTGCACAATTGAAAGATTTGTGAAAGAAACTTACCATAATGTCATGGTCAGTGGAAGCAACATGAACCTTGTTCTGCCAGATGAGTTTGAGAATGAACATCGGAGGGGTGATTGGGTATGCCTCCCTCAAGACGACAACTCCATGTATCTTAGCTGAAATGAACAAATAAGAATG
>VJOZ01033757.1:0-15726 GCA_009801055.1 Stichopus horrens
CATCATCATTATCATCATTATCATCATTATCATCATTATCATCATTATCATCATTATCATCATCATCATCATCATCATCATCATCATCATTGTCATTATAATCATCACCGTTGATATTACGGTGTATTTCATTATTTCATTGAAAAGGTGGCACTTATTATCATCATCATCATCATCATTGTCATTATAATCATCACCGTTGATATTATGGTGTATTTCTTTATTTCATTGAAAAGGTGGCAGTTACCATTTTATCCGTCCGAGTGCATGGATGACATCCCAGTTGGGGTAAACGCGTTGCAAACGTTACAATTACCTGGCCTGATTTACTCTTGGGATCAGCAATGTGATATGTTGCTACCCGGGAGTAATTCCTGCAATGACGTAAGTTGACAGGAATTGAGTTACAAAGAAATTAAATTGAAGCAATTCTTACTCAAAGTTTGCCATGTTTTTACCAGTGCTGACAAATTTGAGCGAGTTCTTCAAAATATACATTAAAAATAAAGAAAAGTTAAAGTAAATCATGAACAATATTGATTAACAGGGTTCTTGTAGAAAGCATATGTACCTTAGGGAGAAAGCAAACTGTGCCTACTTATTGGGAGTTCACACTCATTAGAGGAAAGATGATCTGTATTATTCGAAATTTAATCGAAACATTGCAGGTAACAATTGAAATCAATGTTCATACATCTTTCGTACAATACTGTTACGGTTAATATTCGTTAAGTGATTGCGTGTTCAGGGAAAAAGTAAAAACATTGAAATTTCATCTCCAAACGTTGTGTAATTTTTTGAATTGCAACATTCAGACAATCTGGGAAAAATACATTTCAGTTGGTTCGTTCTGCCATATGATTACATATTCCCTTAACATAACGAGAAAAGTGTAAAATACGATAATGTAGAGGTTGACAGTATTCATTTAAATCAGCGGTGGGCTTCTTTAAACAAACCAATGGGAAGTATACTAGTATCGAATGTTCAGTCATTCAAAACAACTCAGGACCATTGACGCGGCAATGTTGTGATCACTTCCTAGGTCATTTGTAAGTAGGCTGTTTCCTTTCACCCAATTCTACAATTCCCGATACCTACCAATATGTTACTGTACAACAGTGAAACCTGTACTATTACATTATGTAAGCGTTTACAGTAAAAACCATTAATTTTCAAATACGATATCTTTTTAATACTGTTTTAATGCCAATGCCGTTGCTTTTCAAAGTAGTTACTTTAATTCATTGAAAGACGTATTCAGTCCTTGTACGACCTCGTGTGTGCGTTTAAAAACAAAGAGAAAGTTAAGATCAAACATTATTAATAATTATTCTTGTGGTTTTTCAGTATACACGCAAGCACTTTAATACTACAGCTTGAAAGAAATATTGAAAAGAAATTGTAAAAAGAATTATGCCTACTTCCTACTAATTTGTGGACACAGAAAGTTTATTAAATGACCAATTTTAATGTTGGTACATTGAAAAACAGTTTTGGCGAGACCTTCACAGCTTAGACTTAATGTATTGTATGCAACTATTTTGTTTTTGGTTTGCTCTAATCTTTTCTTTTCGTGACTTTTTTTATTTCAGTGTTGTTTTGTATTACTTACATCCTTTTTGGTAGTTCCCATGACTCACAAATACTAAAGCACTACAAACAATTAGTATTTACTTGTATATCTGTGCGTCAAAGAGATGATTTGGAGTAATGAAAAAGTTTGTTGACCAAGAAAATTTCAAGTAAAAACTAGAAAAAGTAAACAAAAAGAAAAATGGTCGTTTCTCCTTTCATTTTGACCACATGACAGGAATTCCTTACATGTTAAAGCGTACATGTCATTGACGAAGTCACACAATGATATTTGTCAGTAAATTTCAGGGAGTGCTGGGATTGCTCAGCATAGGCAATTCTGTGTGATGCAAGAGAAATAGAAGTCCGGTATTGGGTGTACAAACATCAGACAATTTTTAGAAGTCTGTAGGAGATGATCAGATGACATGCTATTTCTGTGAGTATCTTAGAGTCCTGTCGATTTACAATATTCTTTCTTTAACTCTAATTTTAACAGATTGACTGTTCAAATGTTGCGTGTGTTGGAACCAATGGCGCTTGTATATCTCAAGGTTTTCCCGTGGCAGAGGGCACACCTTGTGGAGTGGATCAGGTTAGCATGTAATTGTTCAACAGCAAATTAACAAATGGATGTAATCGTACAAACCTAATGACACCTACCCATATATATCAATGTCATTTTTCAATCTGCCAACCTGCCAACCTCGGAGATTTAGAACCCATTAAGAGAATGAAAGTCATGAATAAAAATATATCATGCCAAAGTGATTTAATTACACTGTTATGTCTTCGAAACCATTGGCTCCGGAAACTTTAGTAAACTTTCAAAGTAACTTTTGACCTCTGTGTGAACAAATATCTCTCAGCCATGTAGCACAAAGTGGTCTCTTTTGCATGTGATTGATGAATAAATACTTAGGGTTTTTTATGAATCAGCTATACTCCATAAACTATGGTCTTTGAATGTTTCACTTCAATGCAGAATTCACTAAAATAAGTTATTTCGAGTACGTACTTCTGCAAAAATGTATCAAACGGTATCAGTAGTATTCAGTTACTTCAATAGTCTTCCCATTACAAAGTTTTACCAATGTATGTGAGGTGGGCTGGGACTTACTTAACGCGGTAATTCGGGTCTACTACAGTGCACCAGTGCATATCCTTACATGTAGAGCAATTGTTCTTAATTATTTTAAGTACTAGGTTTAGTAGTGATCAGCGTTGGTAGGTGGTGCCGCACAAACGAGTGGCAAAGCCAATTTCTTAAATTATTCTTGTGGTTGAAAAAGGCATTCTTATCCACCAAATTTTCTTATTCACAAAATTTTGTTTTCATTCAATCGATAGTACTTCGTGACATAAACTAATTACGTAAAAGGGCTAGGGGGCTGTCATACGTTGGCTCTAATTTACTGGTATTTAGGTTAACGTCACATTTTCACGCGAGGCGTTTATTAATTTGCCTTTCTCAAAGGTTAAGTAGACACAAGGAACTTGCTTTCTTAACACCTCAGACAAACCCACTGTCACTGGCATACCTCACTGCCCGTGTGACTTATAAAAGAAGAGAAAAAGCATCACCAACTTCTCAGTAAAAAATATTTATTTCTTGAAGACAATCAAGGTCTTATGTGAAAGAATGATGCATCATAGAGACACCGTCGTGTCTGAAACAGCAACATGAAAGAAACTATTAACCAAAACAATGTGGAAATTATGAATGTGATTTGGCATTTATCCTGGCCTAAATTGCCCCACATGCCTTTTACACAGCAAAATTTCAAATGGCTTGTGTGGCACGGTTACGGACAGCTGTGTTCCGGCAATCCGAGTTGCTGCGACACCCACATTTACAGACACTTCAAATGGTGCTACACATCCATTACGTCGGACACCATTTGGGGTCCGTCTAATGATGTTAGGACTGCGTCTCAGTTTCACTGATCATATTTCTCTACATGGTTTACTGTAAGTTTCAACACATGGTTTATTAGAGTTTAGTGTTGAAATATAACAGCGTCAATAAACATCATAAAATAGTATCTCATAGGAATATGCGCTGCGTATTTGCTAATCTGTTATTATGTGCAATAATGACCAGAGAGATCTAATGCAATTACGATTGTGACACCATTGGTTTTGGGACCCGGCCAAGAGGGTCTTACTAGGTAATAACGACCAACTGTCGGAAACAAATGTATCAACACATAGAGGTTTAAGAACTTAGGTGAGTCACCTTGGTCACAGATAACAAATCCATCCTGTTCTCGGAATCAGATTTACGTATCTACGTGTAGTGAGGGGAAACAGTAGTACTGAACATAAAACAAACAATAGACACATTATTCATTTACATGCACAAATACTGCTAAGAAAAATAAGAAGTAGGACGAAGATAGGAAAATGATTGGCAGATTTAAAAAAAAATTGACAAAGGTTTAAAATGTAATGTTGTTTGTCACATTTTAAGTGCTCTGTTCAGAGAATGAAAGTGAAGATGGACAATTTGTTTGTGCCTTATATTTTGGATGGATCAGGTTTCACTTCGATGACCCGACGTTATTGACTGGCAGGCGAAATGTGGCCCGAGGGCTGCCTTTTAAAAGCCATAAAAGTATTGCATCTCATGATATTGTTCACTTATATCTTTCCGAGCACGTAGGATTCTGTTTTCATTTATTCTTATCCCCCTTTTAAACTAGATATGCCTGGCCGGGGTATGTTCTCCGGAGACTGGAATTCCACTTCCGGTTCCTGGTGAATGGTCTGATTGGACAGAGTCTTCCTGTTCAAGAACCTGCGGAGGAGGGGTCATAATACGCCAAAGAGTTTGCAACAACCCAGCACCGGTGTTTGGAGGTTCTCCTTGCCCAGGAGAAGGGGTGGAGTTTAGGCTTTGTAATAGTGATGTAAGAATTACTTTGTCTGACTTGAATACGATGAAGTAGGTTTGGAGTAAGGACCTTCACGTTTCTACGTTTAAGCTGAATAATATCATGATTATAAGCTGGTGGTCAACGTATACATCACAAGATCGTCAGGGATCGAAATATAGATGGATGGTGACCGAAAGGTCCTAGACGGGAAAGAGATCTGGCTCCAACAGACAGAGGATGACGCAGGAAGAAACTATTTAAACTGATTGCCATGTTAAAAAAATATATTACTACATGTAGCAATGTCTGGTAGCAAATGGAATTGAAATAAAATTGACTGAAGCCTTACTGCACTTGTTTCATCAGGTGTCAGTTTCCAGGGAGTAACAATACAGGAGAATATGCATCATGTATAACGCTGTTATTAAAATAGAAACATTTTTGTTCATGTTAATGTACATTTGCATGTACAATGAAATGTAACTCTAATATTATCCAAGCACAACCATGAGACAACTGGCTTCTTTGAGTTGGATGTAGTAAAAACAAAACTTGAGAAGGTGACCCTTGTTGAAATTTAAGCGGTAATTGTCTTCTTGTTAGACCACGTATTACATGCTGTTTTATTCGCTTTTTGTTGATAAATCGTGTCTTGGTCTCTCTTGTTGTTGTGCGGGAGTAATTTACAGATTATATATATTTTTAAAGCTGGTGCCAAACCTTGTCTTGCTTTGATTTCGGAATTTCAGACTATAAAGTCAGGACGTAGAGAGTAGAGTTTCATATGTTCCGCATTTGTAATCTTCATTTCTTTGGTCAAAAAAGGGACCCAAAAGAGGCTAGTGTTCCATTTCTTAATCCGCACCGAGTAATTGTTAAATAGTAGGGTTGTTTCAAACAATAGTGGTAATCAAAGTGTTCATTTAGTACCTTTAGAACATTTCTGTATAGTTACTTACGCCATTACAAATTAATGCTGATGGATGAGGAAGTTGCAGTTTTATCGTGTTCCCACACTCTATACCTGTGTGCACTACCTGTGTGTAACTGGACATAACCATATCTTGCCGGTAAGTTAGGGACCGGAATTTGGTTAGCAGTGTTGAAGTTGTTTGCAACACGACAAGGTACTACTCATCATCTTCAGTCCAGGCATATCAGAACTGCCATGCCATATGTCTGTGTGGGAGAAGGAGTATCTCTCCACCAAAGTATTTCATGTAAGCTTAATTTACACCTTGAAAGTGGTTAAAACAGTCACTTGGAATAGTAAAAAAATCTTATTTACAAGTTTTTGGGACAGTAATTTTGACTATTGTTGTCACGACCTTTTTTGTTACCATTTCCATTTAGTCTTGCCAAACTACTCCAGATGATTTCCGAGATGAACAGTGTGCAGCTACACAATCCCAACCGACCTCAGAGGGTGAAATCACTCAATGGACACATTTCTTTGAGTTATCACCCTTTTTAAGTGGTGAGTATACGGGGCATGCGTGTATCTGGTTCGATCAATAACAAAACTGATCCAGTTCCTCGCTCCAATCTTAACGAAACGGAAGAAAACCGTCAACTTTCCTTGGTTTCTATAGACTGAGGTTTCGATGAATTTCCATAAGAATGGCGTTCAGTCTAAATGTTTCACGTTTATCCCTAAAGAACATAACAGGTTGGGAAATGTCGGTAGTGAAATGCATGGAAATATACGGAGGTTGAAGTGTTATAATGTCACTGTCGAAATCCTAAACATGGGAAAAAACACTTTACTCTCTTACATGATCTCAATTCTGCAGAGGAAGTATACTGCGCAAACCCTTGCCAGAGTATGGAACTGATGCTGATTGCTCTGAGACCCCCTGAAATAAATACCGACGGCACGGAATGCTGGGACTATACCCAAGCCGATGAGTCGGTCCTCTTACGATGTGTGGGTGGTACCTGTCAGGTATCGTGGACGATTTTTGCGTGGAAATTTTGTGACTTAAAGTGCATATACTTCAATATATATCACAATAATGATGGTGATTGATATGAACTAAGAGTAATCAAAGAAATACCGAAAACATCTATACCAAACATCTACACAAATATTCATGCTCTGAACACCAGGTCATCACTTTCCTTGTATTGTAACTGTAATCGTATAGATACATTAACTGTACACACAAGCATTATACAAGTGAAGACTTCCCAAGTGAATAACAAGTTTAATTTGTTTCAATAAATTATTAGTAATTTTTAGGCTCATATTTAGAATGATGAAACTAGAAAAATCCTTAGCAGAAACATATAAGGTACTCTTTGATGACATTTTTAGTCCTCATCAGGTACAACAAACAGGGAAGTGAGGGCATTTCCATGACTACCAGAAAATGTGCTCTTCCTACAGTGAGAGTCATTACTGACTAAAGATATCTGTCGTGTAACATTAAGGGATATTGTTGAAATTGGTTTTTCGTGATTTCGTTTACTGCATTCTGAGTTTCATTTTAACAATGATACATAATATATGTGGTATGAATATATTTTTAAGGTAAAGGAAGATCAAAGACAGCATACAAAAATAATTGTTTACGAATATAACACAAATAGTAACCTAATTTTTATAATTAAGACAAAACATGAAAACGTAATTTTTGTTAAAACGTAAGATGGATATTAAGTATACAAATTAATGATAGAAAAGTAAGTTAAGCCAGATGCAATGTGCAGCATAAGAATGGTATATAATTATTTAAGCGGTGTTTCGAAACTGATGGATTGATTAACAACGTATTGAAAGCTCCAGAAACCATTCCAAAGAGTACCAGCACTGTGTAACTTCTTTTAGGGTTATGAACTTGAACACAGTGCTCATCTTTTACAGAAGTAAGAGACGTAAGAGAGTATACTCCCCTTACATAAAACTAACGGACAAAGCTTTCAGAGAATTTAGTGACTTTTCCGTCTTTTCAAGCAACTTTCCCTACTTGACTCTGACTCGTTGATATCTCCAGAGATTTGGCTGTGACGGATTGCAAGGTGGGAACTTACAGGTGTTTGACGTTTGTCGGATATGCGGTGGGGATGGTTCAACTTGCATCAGGCAAGCTGGTAGCGGCACGGCCAGCATGGCTACAGGTGATTCAGTACATGAAAATAAGTAAGCCAATGAATTAAGTGATTAGACAGATGGAGAATAGGCTTCGGTAAGTGTACATATTCACCAATGAACTGTTATGTTTACATTCATACATATATCTGTCTCTAGGGGTACCTCAAAGTCCCACGTATATTTTGTTGCTATTATCAATGACAAATCAAAAGTACTTAAGCTATTTCAGAATGCAGCTGGTAAATTTGTGAGAATGTATTTAATACAATCAACCCATTGCAAGCAAGTGCACACTGACGTATATAGATGTGACAAGTTGACATTTTTTCCTTGCTTTTTCTTAATATGTAAAGTGTTCAATCAGATTGTAGAAATTCCAGCAGGATCAACATCCGTCTTAATTACAAACAATAATGTAGCAGGAGGAAACCATGTAGGTAAGTAACGATTAGTGCATTTCACAACAAAATAAAATTTGTGTACCATTCTTCATTGAAACAACTAATTCCCCCCAAAATAACACATGTCAGAATCAGTTGTTTCCTGATAGTTTCTAGTAGATACTGTTTGTAATACTGTCACTTACAACGCACACTCGCCTGAAAATCATATATTTATATATGCAAAAGAAATGTGAAATGAAAAGAGTTCAACATCAATTGATCAAGAAATTACAAATCTACTTCACGTTTCAAACAATACTCATCTTCTCTCTCGCCAGCATTTCAATACATGCCCTCTCCATCTCAATCATGATTTTTAAGGGCAGATTTTCAAGTTGAATCTTTTGAAAGCACTCGTTCTGTTTTCACGTTGCAGAGGATAGCTATGCATTTAAAATCTTATTGCATAGTGGAATCATTTGAACTTTGAAGTGTGAAAAGGGGTGAAACTACACGTATTCTTAATTTAGAAGACAAGAAAAGTTTAAAATTATCAATTTTGTAACTTATGTTTTAAAAAAGTACTTATTAAATGTATTTGATGGCAATCGTATGTTTTTGTAACATTGCCGCCTGTGGTCGTCGAAATTATGCGATTACGTAATTTTGAATAAAACAGTTAAAATAGAATAACAGAATAAATCATTTTACAGTTTGATTTTCTCAATGTATCAACTTGCACAAGTTGATGCTGAGAAATTAAATAATGCTGAAAAAATAAATAAACAAAAAAAAAAGAGGAGCTACTCGGGACAAAATTTAGAGGTTAAATTTTGCTTTTTATTTTGTTTCACTATTTCACAAGCTATCAGTAGTCCAGTCAGCGGTGATAAATTTCGCGGAAACGGTATTACACCAGATGTGGCAACCCGCGCATTCGTCGGTCCCTTCGTTATTGTCCACGAATTAACAAGTACCACGGAGAGTTTCCATATTCCAGGACCTATTCCTGAACCGCTAACAGTCGAACTTTTCTTGACATCCTTTCAGACAACACCTATCCAATATGAATACTACACCCCTGGTCAGCTCTTGTAAGTAATAGAGCTTCACAATGACGCCATCCTTGACAATATTCTCAGCTGTAATAACTGTAGAGATTGCAATTGTGATATGCTCACCATTTAGCGTCTGGTTTCAAAATTGAAAGAAGCACTGTCAATCAAGAAATACAGATCTACACTTACCTCACAAGTACTACATCATGGCTCACCGCATTGTTTATTTGTTTTGTAACTTCTACTTGTAACAGTCTACTACTGACTACTACAGTCGAAAGTGGAGTTTTTTTCTTTCTATGCAATGTATGATATATTTAATTTTTTTTTTATATTTGGAAGATGCAATTTCTTTGAAAACGTTCATATTTAAAAAAGATGCCTCTCAAGAATTTTTTTGTTTTCATTTGCTCGTTAATTTTGTTTCTAACTCTGCAACTCTTCCAAAGCATTGAGAATGTATTCCTTGGTAAGATTGTGAGTATTTTTTTAATATGACTCATGGATTTATCTTTTACAGTTGGAACTTCGGCGAATTTGATCAATGTTCCGCTACTTGCAATGGAGTGCAAATGAGAACGGTAACGTGCACTTCAGGAATTGGAGGAGTTCAATCTATTCTTGCTGACATAATCTGTGAGCGCAACATTGGTCCTAAACCAGAAACAACAAGATCATGCAACGAATTAGTCTGTGCACAATGGGTCGTAGGAGACTTCGGGGAGGTGAGCAATTTTCTGCTAACTTTACTCTTGAACGTACTTGTTGGCAGACTTAGATACCAAATGTCGTATCTTAACCGCAGCATTATAGCATTAGGAAAAGGTAGCAGATGAAGATAGCTGTAGGTATTTAAAAACGATTCAAGTTACATGTTAGGAAATCATTCAACTGGTATCTCTCGAACGAGTGTCTTTCGGATACAATTTAAAGAACTTTCCTGGTGCAAACTTGTAGCCAATTCCTACAATATTTCAGTAAAAATTAAATTCACATTTTGACAATCTGGAGAACATACATATCGAGAAAACTGTAAGTGAATAATCTCCTCAGGCAGGAAGAAGTGAAAAAGTAATCTATATCTCCGAATTAAATCCCAGACCCAGTTATAGACTCACTGAAGTTTTGCAAACGGTTTATCATCTTTACGCATATTTCACCTAGGTGGCTTAATTTATTGAACGAAAAATAAAAAAAATAAATAAGGCATTAAAATGGCCATTGAAGATTCTGTTTTTAATGCTTGTTGAGGTTTGGGACTGAAAAATAAATTTTCTTTTGTCTTACTTACACCATATTGCTTTGCCCATTGAAAATCACTTGACAGACTCTTTCGTGAAACTTGAATTGCGAGCGTCACATTTTAATGTTACCGTAACGCTCACAGTTTCGTCATCTTCAACTAGAAGTTTTATGCAAGGTTTCACAGTGCTGGTATTCACCCAATAAGTTTCTCTTTCACATTCTAACTAAAGGATTATAAATTAGTGCAGATATTCGAATACTTGTCTTATGTTAGACTGCTGACATTGGTTTGAGTTGTCATTTTATAAACAATTATCCTTCAAGTTCTCTTAGTTTAATAATAGTCTTGTATGGAACTCTCCCATGAGTGTTTCTTCAGATTTGTTTAAAGAGGAATGGTAGAGGTGGTAGACTTGAGTGTATGATATAAAAATTCTGTAATGAAAAATGACTGTCAATAGTGGACTTGCAAAACACTTATCCCACTGTAGTAGCTTGCCAAGGAATTTCAGCTCAACTCCATTGTTGTTTTCAGTAGAAACCAAGCACCGCGAAGATGACAATATTAAAAGCAAGAGAAAGGTAATATGGCAGTGTATATTTTCCTTAGAACTAAAAATGAATTAGGACTGTCGGCAAACAAATGATGCGTAATTGTAATTGCGATACGATAACCCTGTGGCAAGTAATAGCTATAACAGAATGATTAACTTAGAAGGGTAAAACAAGAAAATACTTTAATTTTTTTAAATAGAAACAAAAACAAAAACAAGTGGATGTGCAATTGATTTTTTTAAATGATCCGTTTCGATGTAAGCTTTGACCTTTGTAACTACGTAAGTATTCTGTTGACATTTAATCTCTAAATACAGTGCACAGTGGTTTGCGGATCAGGAACTCAAACAAGGATGGTCACATGTCAACGGGGAAACACAATTATCAGCAACGCCATGTGCGATCCTCTGGTCGAGCCGCAATCACAGCAAACTTGTGACTTGGGGGATTGTGTGTGGGTCCCTGGACCATACGGCCCCTGTTCGGTGACATGCGGTCTTGGGACGCAAATTTCACAGTTCTTTTGCATGAACAATCTATTTCAAGTAGCAGACAGTAATTGCCTTGATGCAATGCCTGCAAACAACCGACCTTGCTTTACAGGGTCCTGCGACGTCCCACGGTGGGTCATTGCATCCCCATTTGGCCAGGTAAATATATAGAGTAAGCAAACGTAAATCGGTTGCTTTTTTCCCCTATAATTGAAATTGCTTGTGTACTCTTTGTAGGATTTAACTGCATAGACGATCAGTACAGTAACCATAATTGTACAAAAGAGATGCAATGGGCTTGAATTGGCAGGACCCAAAAGGGTTTTAGCTTGTAGAGGCCCAAATAGTTACAACGCAATTTCAAAACCACAAAAAATTAAAATGTAGACAGAAATGAATACTGTGAAGTCTGGAATTCTTGGTGATAAGACTTGTTTTTGTGTATGATCGACAAAATATCATCGTATTATTTATTTTAAGAAAGACTTTGCAAGTAGTTATTGTAAATCTTTCTTTCGCTGATGCATTGTAATTTGAGTGAAGCTGATGAAGAGAAAAACTTACAGATGGATGGTAATGTGGAAGGATAAATTGATTGACGGATTAATGGATCTAGCGATTGATTGATACATCATAATTATAGCTACTGGAAAAAAAATACATCAATCGATCACCTTCTTTGTTTCCCGCTTTTCAATAGTGCTCAACAAAATGTGGTAAAGGAACACAACGGCGATTGGTTGAGTGTCGCATAGGTACTCAGGTCACTGAAGACAACAACTGTGACAGCCTGATGATGCCAAACAAATCACAAGTCTGCATCTCTATGAGATGTTTACTAGGTAAATTTTTTTATTTTACACTGATGGTGAGCGTGAAGCGAACAAAACGTTCTTCTTTTGATGAAGTAACCCATCACTTCTGTAAAACTCTCTCATGATACTGGTAACTCCAGAACATGTGGCCCCTCATCATGGTAATGTGGCAAACTATACCCTCTAAGGGTTTGTTGAAACCAATTATTTTCCACTTAGCAATACCTAACACCTGGATTAACGTTTGCTTGTTTCTTCGCAGGTGATGATTGCACACCACTAGGAAACCCGTTCGTCATAAGAGATCAAAATTCCAATACCGCTAATTTCAACCAAATTTGAATCGATCGTAACAAACTTTAAGCAGATGAGTACATCTTAATACTTTTCCTCATTGTTTAATGAATTCCAAATTGACAAACAAATTGTGGACACATATTGTGGACACCTCTCTATCATATATCGACTGACGTCTGGTTGGACATTGAAGAATGAACAAATAACAATATTCCCCAGGATTATTTCATGTTTGAGACATGCCATGAATTTGTTCAAAATTAGCTTTCGGTACTATGCATAAAATGTATCAATTTGAATATCGCAGTCAAACCAAAACAAGAATTCGCTACTTGTATTTCAGGTTGAGAGTAATCGTAAGTACTTTTTTGTTTGGGATACTTATAACATTTTAAAGCTTATGTTATTACCATAGCCTTTTCGGTGTTGTTAACTACGTTGTATTATATTCAAATAAACAATTATTTGATTTTTCTCTTGTTGTGGACATAACGCAAGTCATGAATGAAATGTACCATCGTATGTCTCACGAAATATCAGCTGATCAGGGAAGCATTTGCAAAAGAATATAGAATTATCTTAAATGCTTATTGCATCACACAATGAACAACTTATTTCACTGGGACAGAAACCGTCCAACTAATTTAATGTACAACACTGATTGATCATTTGATGATAATCCAATAATGAAGCTGAAATACGAGTTGAAGTAGCATTCACCTGTTCATTTATCTTTGTTCTTTACCAGTGTTTCACTCAGAGAGACCAGGAGAAAGGATCAACTGTCACAAAGTCTGAAAGAGAACTATTAACTCATCTTACAGATATTTGAATATGAAATTGTCTCGACATTTTTGTTCTCCTGCTGCAAAGAACTTTGACTCTCCAAGAAAGCATAGCCCTCTTACATACCACTTTAGGAATGGATTTAAATATTTATTCATACAACAATTGGGTTAAAAGGTTTTTCTTTTTGCATTAGTTATGACATATTTGAGAGACTGTCACTGACAAATTTACAATTATAATGCCGGTTGTAATATGTAAATGACTTTCTTAGTAAGATCACTTTCTGAAGAAAATCATTTGTACAGCTACTTGTCTTTATTGTTTTGCACGGAATTGTCTACAACAACAGCCCAATATTACGTGCGATCTAAACGATATCTACCATCAACTTCATCCTACTCTTCTCTTTAGCCGGTCGTGCCTGAATGGCATTGTACGATGTTAGGTTTTGATAGTCTTCATAATTAGAGGTTGACTGATGAGTTTTTCCTTTTTTGCCGACCCATGGTCGATGCATTTATCACAAAAGCAGAAGATGTCTGATTTTTCTGAAATCTGATATTTCGGTCCCCATGTGCAAGCATATATTCACGTTGGTCAACATCGCAAGCACAAGCATCTACATTTCGCCGATTCGATGTTTTACCCATATTGGTGAACATCGCTTCCCTATCCGCCCATGTCAGACATCAGTGGATCCCTACTTATTATGCTGTTGGAAATTGTGGGAGAAAAACATAAATTCCAAAGTTCATGTGCCGAAATTTCAATATCGCGACTGTGGTTCGTCACAATATAATATCCCCATTGACAAAGGAAGGAAAAGATGTTGCACATCTCACACACAACCGAAAGGTTGTCTAAAGGTAGTCTAATTAACGAACAAAAATGCTTTATCAAATCTGTGATGACCAGACTTATAACCAGAAGGTATTGATCATAGGCAACCACATATACTTGGAATACCTTGTGTAGTTGCATACTGATTTTATTTTTGAGCAATTGCAGGAACAGGTTTGATAGAAATTAACACAAAAGTCGTCTGGGTTTGATATATTTCTCAGTTCTCNNCCCCATTATCTCCAAAGTAGTTTCGTTCACTCAAACGGCTTATTTCTTGCGATACATTTGGAATTTGTAGAGCTCATGTTAGTGTTCTGTTGGCACATAATATTACTTTAAAATCACAGAAACGTCTCGAAATTGTATTGTGAGTTGTACTGTAAAGAGTTCACACGATGCCGAAAATTCGCAACTTCATAAAAAAAAAATAATTGCTGGATTTTAAGCTGGAGATTAATGATGGGTGACATCCTCAAGTTCCTGATCATCTTTTTACGGAATCTTTGTCTTAAGAAAAACCGTGAGCAAATTGCCATTTTGTAATACAATTAAATTATCTTCAGTAAGAACTGTCGTTGCACAGGCTTCCTTTTCCTATAACACACTTGCAAAAAAGTTTGGGGTTCAAATTTACTGTTTCAAAATAACCGCAGTATTCAATATCGAAATGGCTGTAAGCACCGAACATCACAACTTCTTGATTTTGAGGTAAATCTTGGATAAGCCAGCGTTAAACGTGTTTAGCCAACTACATGCAGTTACTAGAAGTATATGTCCATGGGAGAGTATCTTTCGACAGAAACACTGTTATCCCCATTCAGTTGACGGTTTTTTTTTTTTTTCACAGCTTTCCTAAAAAGAATTTCTTAGTTCGCAAAATCGTTTATACGATATCTGTCTTATTACATGCAGGTGACAGTGAAAAATTACAAACAAAACAAAGATGAAATATGGTCATATTATTACTTAGAATCGAAAACAGTACATACACCAACGGTAAACCAATGATTCATTGCTATTTGCAAAGAATGACCGAAACTAGTGATGATTGCATTGAGTTTATCTAGACCCAGCAAACAAAATATGTGGGACCCAGAAGGACATTAGTTGGGCACAACTGGGATGACATATGGGACCCAAATGGGCAACCCATATGGACCCAAATGGGACAAATGGAACCCAGATTGAGGATATCGGACCTAGATGTCGCTTCCATTTTGGAATCCATCTGGGCCATGTGGGGTAGGCATATAAGGGTCATATGTGTGAAATATGTGCAGTACTACACTATTCGTATCGCAACACTACATCTATTTGTGTTAAAAATGTGTAGTATTTTATCCAGATCGTGTACAGGTTTAGCCCACTCAGGCTATATGTCATTGTGTGATGTAAACTCAGGGCGACAACGAAAGAGGAAGGTGATTGGAGTGTCAGCGTTAATTTGCAAAAGATGAGGCTTTTCATAAAAAAATATATATGTTTATCGAGTTCGCAGTGCAAAACTAAGATAAATAAAATAAACTATATATTACAAATTGTTTTGATCAAAATGTCTCAATATCTTTTCAGAGTGTGATAATAAGTTTCATAATGAAATAAAACAATCGAAAGAGGTAAACACATTTTTTACATCTAAAATAAGTGACCCTACCCTAGAGTGAAAATCAGTTATCTACCAAAAGATTGTATTACAATGAAT
>VJOZ01033774.1:0-22673 GCA_009801055.1 Stichopus horrens
CACACGCAATCACTTTAATATGAGGTAAATTAGCTAGAATGCTTTAGGGAAGAAGTATGTCACAGCAAGTGAAAACAAAAATAGAATTTTTTATAAAGTTTGTTCATATGGGATTATTGAGGAACAGTGATCTTATTGAAGTTTTCTGCAGTCATGCTCTGACCTAGGTCTTTGTTCTGACAAAATGTTAAAACAGTAGATAAGCTACAGTGAAATGTCTGTTTTTGTGTGGCAATTGGCCATCGTATTCATTGTCTTCTTCGCTGCGAATAACTCCAGTTATTAACGTTACAGTATTAATAACAAATTAACAATAACTATGAAGTAGGACTTGTAACGTGCCAAATCCACCACAGTGCTCATGGTGCTTTACAAAAACAAGAAGATTAGAAAAAGCAAAAGTAGGAAGTCAGGAACATGCTCAACGAAGAATTAGAGCTGAGATGCAACGGTAGGCATCAGGTTAGTTTTCAATCTTTTCTTAAAAATATGAAGTGACCCTGAGGATCGAATCCTGAGGGACGAACACCATAAGGCAACTTGTTTCAAAGTCATGGAGTAGCCACAACAAATGATCTATCCCCCTATTAAGTTAAAGATATGTTGGTCAGTGATATCGTGCAATACATTTCCAGTATGATACAAGTGTTTGTTGTCTATCTATGGACTCCTTTTCATGGACATTCTTCTGAAGAAGTGTATGGTTTTATAGACAGTATCAATGTAATACCAATATTTCCTTGTAAAGGTCAAGCTCTGTCATTCGTATAACTCATGGTCTTGCCATATTCCCCTGTCCCTTTAATCCAGACATTTTGTAGCGAAAGTGTAGTTAATCATGTATGGTCCACACCTTGGTGAGAGCAGATCGTTAGCTTGCCTCTGGGCATCCTCTGGCTTGGTTTCGGAAGTAGGTATCGAATTTTGCAGCTGAAATGTCGAAGAAGCGCACTCTGCTATGGTAATCAGCCGGTATGACATGCATGCACGCCAAGGAAGCTGGTAACCCTGGAGACATCAGAAAAGTGTCAGGCGAAGCTGCTCGGCAAGGCGCTTGTAAGGTGAAAGTGGGAGATGCATCCTAATGGATAGAAAAAACTTTTGTGTGCAATAAGAGGGATGAAATTAAAATTCCACAGCAGTGTCTTTATTAACACAATATAGATGAGGACGATGTCAGCATTGTCTCTAGCTGTGGTTTAGTGACAGTTCTTGTTCGTTGTTTACAACATCTGAGGTGTCGAAGTCTTCGCATGTACATCCCAGTCGGTGCTTGGCTTTGCAGTAGAAAGTCAGAGTGTAGTAGTACAGCATTTCCGTTACGAGTTCCATTCAATTGCAAGATATGTCCCAGCTTAAGAAAAGAAAGTGATATGAAGTCATGTGACATTTTGCACTGTCAAATAAAAAATGAAAGCAGAATACACTCACAAAAGTTGTCTTCTTTTCAAGGTATTTTCAGTTTTTAAAATGATATGCAGTTGAATGTCATGCAGTGTACACTCATTTCAGTATTAACAGTGTGTGCGTGGATATTTGTTGGTTGAAGGGGGTTAAAACGATGTTGCAAAAGTATTGTTGGACTCTAAACAAAATTTAGGAAGGCATTATGAATGATTCATTTGGAAGAACACATTTGCTCAGTAGTCGGTGTAGTCTGCTATTTATCGTACTGACGGATTTATCGTACTGACATGGTCCGTTACCTCCCACCTTTTTCCCGACAAATATGGCAAGTCCATGATCAGTCGAATTTGGTAGTCAGCCTCCATGGCTTTGCTCACATCACAGGAACATGCAGTTGTTTCACTACTTACTGTAACAAACTAGCAGACAACTTAAGAACAGTCACGTTGACATTCAACTCGCATGTACAGCTTCACTACTTAGTTTTTGTCACAAAGCTTGGCAGGAGTTCATACAATGAGTGATAATTTCCATCCCTTTGGAGGCTACCTTCTCCAAGAGCAGTCAGCTATTACACTGAGAAAAGCTGTGTGGGTGTGGGTGATGGAGAAAGGAGGATGCAGAAAGGTTGGAATAGACGTGGACGTTTTCTCTCTTACAGTGGTCACTCGAGGGTCATTCTCAAAATAAGTGAAACGCAATTGTTCAACTTGACCTTTGTTTAACTGAATCTGGTGTCATTCCAATGCCAACTTTGTTTGCTGTTGAATGCACAGATAGGTATACTGACCAAGCAAGGATGATTGGTTTGGGACAGTAGTATGAATTGTTTTTGCACTTTGGGTCACATCAGGCAAATCAAATACTCATGTTGAGATGGATCCAATCATGCTACCCTAGGCCAATCCTGAATTGAAGTGTGTATGATCCTCGTGGCATCGACAACTGAATTGTAGATCTACATAGATGCAAAAGTGTGAAAAAGGGGGTTCCTGTGGAGAAGAATGCCCCTTGTGAGGATAATCCATGTGCAACTACCTCGCACATTAAAAAGTTACTTTGGGTCAATTGCTGTAGTTGCTGAAATGAGTAATAAGGACAAAGCAAATACTGTAACTGCAGTCCCTGCAGCAGCATGTATTGTGCCATTGGTTTTGTGTGCATGTGTGTTCTTGTCTTTTCATTTCATTTATCACCACCTTGGTCACAATGAGAAGTGCCAGATGGTTGGATATTACAGCAGCAAAGGTCTGCATCTGAGACTTTACATTGATGTAAAGAGAAATTGCACAAGCACTTAATGCCAACTAGATTGCCTCCTGTAAACTAATCTTAATGAAGCTCTGAGACAAGTGATGCAAAAATAGATTTGTTTACAAAAGCCGTAAAGATAGTGAGAATGATAACGACACAGCCGTGGATGTTGTGTACCACTCAATGAAATTAGGTACAGAATGCTCTCTGAATCAAGGAGGACTCTCTACTGAAGGTAGCCTTTATGTGGGAGGTCACTCGAGTGGTGAAAGCTTGGTCGTATACTCTCTTGCCCTACAAATGAAACAATTAAATGCAGAGATTAGTATTTTAGTGTGTGACACACTCACAGTAGTACGTATGTGCATAATTTTTAACTTGACATCCCACACGTCTAGATTTCATCTGTGGATACCGTCACCACTTCTCTGCTGCTCTCCATCCTGAAATCTTGAGCTTTCTCAGAGCCGTTGCCATGGTTTCACCCTTTCATTTTGGACAAATTCAATTGGCCATGGTAAGGTAATGACATTAGCTTTCCTTCCCTCCGTAATCGCGAGATGCTCGGTCGGAAGGAGAAACCGCACAGGCATCGTCGAGTGAAACGATGGAAGAGAAAGCGAGCACCTTCCTTTCCTACCCTCAACAGCAGTCTGTACACACAATCTGATTCAATTTAGACCCTGCTTTTTATTTTGAGAACACACCAAAGTTTACAATTATTTCTCATTTGCGAGACATGCACCCATCTGTGAAAATCAATGCAGCTAAGGATGCTCGAACGGCAGGACTCTGAGGTAGTCCTTGTGTAACACCTGTCGTGTCAAGAACAACATATGGCTAGGCTAGTCTAAAAATCAATATATGCAGGTTACTGTATGTTGAGTGCCAGTGAACAAACTATCATGTGGAATAAAATCAAATGGTAATGAAAAGGGAATGAGCAGAAATCTTTGTGCGATTAAGGGTAAGAAGGGAAGAGGACCATGTTTTCTTTGTTTGTCTGTATCAATTGACTTTTCACAGTTTGATTGCCTGGGATGTAACATCTTTCAGATGTGTAGGTTATTTTTCATAAGATTCCTACGGCCTTCAAAAATCTGTTCAAGTCAAGAACATTTGGTAAATTGGTATGGAAGAGAAAGGCCTGAAAGAGGTTTGAAATCAGAGTAATTGTGTGAAGTTTTGGAAAAGTCCTAGAAATTTTCACAAAGCAGCATTCTGTTCTCACTTTTGAAGTCAAAATGTATTCTCACACATAATAATCCAAATTTATCATGCTCTGCACCTCATATTGCTTTGTTGTTCGTTGTTGTAGTTAAAAACTTTATGTAAAAAGTCAGGGGGGGAGTCACAGAAATTCTTGATTTAGTCTTGGGAAGGTCATGGAACAATCATGAAAATTGATTTGCCAGAAGGTGCATTAACTCTGTTGACAATATGCAAAGGTATGAATGATTTAAACTCTTTTCAGGACCGACCATTTCAAAAAGGTGGCTTACAGTGCAGTTGGTTAGGAGAGCATTCTGTCCTTTAAGGAGTCTTTTTGCATGTTTCTGTCTTTACTTCTGGTTGATTAAAGGGGAGACTAGAAGTAGTGGAGGCATCGGCAGCCTTGTGACGTGTAGTTTGTTTCCTTCAGCACTTAGACCTTGTACATCAATGCAATCTAAGGTAATCAAAGTTTGTGGTTTCTGCCATGGTAAGGAAAATCGCAATTTTGGTACATTCTATGAGCTATTGTTTGACATTCATAAGTATGGAAATTTAATGAAAATGTGACAGTTGTGCACTGCAAATGTAAGTAAAGGAAGGCATATTAGCCTCAAGGCATCGGTTGATCTAAAAGTGGTTAATTTGAATCATTAACATCAGAAATCAAAAGTGACCTGTTGAAGTGGCAGTGGTAATCCTGAGTATACTTCTTACCACTATTCTCACCAACACTCCCTTAGACCCACAGTTCTAATACCTTTACCATCACCTGACTCTCACAAAACTTTCCTTAAAAAGAAATTTACTATGTTTCTCACTTTCTTGTGTTCTGTAACTTTTTTATATACCTGGTGCCATCTGGTAACCCTTTAGCAGTACTCCTTATGATGCATTTTTTGGATATTCTTCTCCCATACTGGAAAAAAAAAATGTTTATTCATGGAAGAGAATTCTGCATTTTCCACATTTTCTGAGAATATGTCCACACAAAAGATATAGGCAAATTTCCCTCAAGAGCCAAGAGACACAAATTTCTTGGGAAGTAACCTCCTGGTTTTCCAACTTTTTCCACCATTCCCCCATCTCCCACCTTTTTTCATACCAATTTTCACACCAGTCCTTATGCCACTACCTTCATCATCATGATCGTGGTACTCGTCGGTTTTGGGTCGTTTGTTATGGTTAATGATCAACTTGGATGTAATGTAGTTGTGACTGATAAAGTTGCTTTTGCCATGTACAACACTTTTCAGCCAGAAGTCAATGAAATAACTTGAAAGGTAGAAAGGTTCTCCATGTAACCTTGACTACATATTTGAACCAGTTTGGTTCAGATCATAATAGATCTCATTTGACAGTTCTCTTGTGCAACATCTGTATCATTTGCTTACGGTTGTTTATATAACTCAGTTGTTAGCGCAACACATAAATTCTAAACACTTTGTGAATATGGTTTTGAGACAGTTTGCATCCATATACCTATTTTATCATATGCATATTTTGTTTGATATCAATTAATTTAAGGTACTCTCTTAGTTTTCAAATTCTGAAGTGGAAAAAGTTTTTGGAAGATTTAAAGTTATCTAAAGCTGTCTATTTGCAGCTTTTTTAAGCTATTTATAGCACACTATGACTATGTAGGTTTTTTGGTTAATCAGTCTGACTTCCTTGGTGGTAAAATGATGTATAACCACAATTAAATCTACTTTTCTTTCATCGACCATTTGTTGTGTAAACCAGCTTGGGGAAGAGCACTGCGTCCCTTAGTTATGGGCTAAGAACGTTCCGTAGTTTGAAAGGGAGGTCTTTGTCATGATGTAAAGACTGGCTTGTATTGTTTGTTATTATTAGCTATTGCATATGGAGCGCTTCTCACGATTTCAATGGTTAATTGATTACAATTTGAGTTTGTTAAGCTACAGTATCAGGGCCCATGATATTTTGACTGACAAAGCAGGGCTTTATTTGAACGAGCCTTCATTTTTAGCTGGTGTATTTCAGAGATTGCATTTTCGATTTTCTGGACTGTAGTCATGAGTCACTTTATTGTGGGGGGAGGGGAGTAAGGGACAAGGAGGAAGTTATTCATTGTTTTCTAGGAGGAGGGGTGTTAAGGGAAGGGGTGTCTTCTCCCTGTATAAAAACTTTTGCTTTTTTAAAGGCACTTGGATGGAAGGGGCTATCATTAACCTACATGCAAAAGTTTTATATTTTGTTATGCCTATATGCTGCATTATACAATGGATCTCTGCTATGACAATTTTTTTGAGGATATGTCCTCCTATTCACCTATTCCCTGTGGCTATTGTATTGCCTTGTAGGTTTTTAAGCACAATTATATTCCATTCCCAGCCTGAAATTTGATGTTACTGGCAATAAGTTGATTTCAACTATCAGCACTGGCATGTGGACAGTTTCAAATCAGTAAGTGCATGGCTCATGGAGTGAAGTGTCAATATTGTCCACAAGTATTTGCATTCTTGTTTTGACTGGTCATCTCTTGGACATGAAATTTACTTAATCTGCTAAATTCTTGTTATTCATCATGTAACTGCTATTGACTCTCTTTTGTGAAGCTTGATGAGCAGCTTGCACTTGTGTGTGTGCTGGAATGGCACTATCTAGTTTGTTATTATTATCAGCATTCCTGGGAGGGCTCTTTCAAGTTATGATCTAACACATTCAAATTTGTATCAAGTCATTGCACTAGAATGCTTAAGAGAGTCTGTTGGGAAGACATAGCTGGTGGTCATGACACATGAGCATCAACTGTAATTGATGTGAGAAGAAGTACAGAGAAGATGAATTTTGTTGCTCAAGCAGCAAGAGACAAAAAATGGAAGCCTTGACATACATTGTTATCAGCAACACTATTGGGTTACATCACTGGCCCAATTTCACCTTTTTGGTCGTTTTACTGTACTTTTACCTGTCAGAGCAAACAATTCCACATGCCACAACTAGCAGTAGCAGATTTGATGTAGTTTTCCCTCCATGTTGGGTTTTATTTTTAGTGGGTGCCACCTCACAGAGTATCCCATTGTGCCAAGTTTGTCGCCTTTGAAGGCTTTGTATTGTCCTTAGAATCAATGGCTGTGATAATTGTTTATGTGAATATGCAGTCTGTTGGTTGTGAACTTAAATGGTAAAGTTAGAATTTTAAAACTACAAGAGAGAAAAAAAAAAAGCGTGTTCAAACCCAACAAATGAATCACTCAGTCATATATATACACATTGTGACCTGTGGTGCACTCTGCTGCCAGTTGGCATTATCTTGCACTGTGATATATCCAGAGGTAAATTATTCATTGTATTGAGTGGCTTTTTCTTTCTTGTTTTTTCCTGTACTTTCTACATCAGGTTAACATCAAATTCACAATGATATTTCACTGTGTGATAATCACTGGATTTATATGAACATATCTTGTTTCGTTGGGGAGACAGAAAACTTGCCTTACAGTATCAACTCAGGATTTGGAAGTGGTTAGTATATACAAGGAGCTATACTTAGCTTGCTAGGTTGGCTGCGGTTGTTATGTTGTTTACCTCTCGTAGAATGCTGTAGGCAGTTTTACGTCATTAGAGAGACATTTTCAAGAACGTATTTTCCCATCGAACTTTAGATGAAGAGATAAAGCTTCGATTTAGATTTATGTAGCAGTTGATTGATTGATCCTCATAGTATTAATTGAGCAACTGTTGTCTGCATCTACTACTTGTAGTTGTAAGTAGGTTTGAGTCATTAACACCTATGCTTTCACTTTTGCCTTTTTCATAGAGACTGACCAAAGTTGTGAAATTTTACAATTTGGAAGTACACTGTTATCATCCGTTGAGACCTTAGCTGGAAGTTTGCAACTTTCATTATAAGTTGCTTGGCATCCATCTCTCCTCTCTCCTTGTGAAGAAAGAAGTAAGCCAGGTAAGATTGAATGTACAAGTGTACACACTGTCTGAAATCCTCATACTGGTATCTCATAAGTATGCAGTAGCTCTACATGCAATCATTAAGGACGTATCCAGTGATGTTTATCTCTGAAATTTGTGACAAGTCCTAGAGAATGACCTATGAGGGATAAAGTACACATAGCACAGTAAGTTCTTGAACTCACTGTGTTCAAAGTTGTTGCTCATTTTCCAGTTCTGTGACTTACTGTTCAGATTCAAAGGGCATATGCCTGGTAGATCACCTCGTAGATCCTATACAAATGCTGTAGTCACTGTGATCTAGCAACTGGCAATTGAGTGTGTGTGTATCTGGTCTCATCCCTAAAGGTTATGTGACATGCACTTAGAAAAGGATGTCTTCATTCAGAAGTTGCAAAGTAAATCCCTGAATTGAGTATCCATCGGAATCTAAGATCTATTACTGTTATTGAGGTGTACGACTATTCAAAGTTTGATAAAAATGCAGAACAGAAGATGTGGCGTGTTACGCAGTCAGTTTCAATAAATATCGCCTCTTAAAGCGAAAATGCAGTCACCCCAATTTGTATGGGTGAAGTCCCCTATCCTAATTCATGGATGGCTGTTTTGCATCAATTGACAATATTTGTGTCACTGGATTGTTGAATTTATGGAAGTTATTTGTTTAGTTTGAGTACACAATAGTTTGAACTAGATTTGAGAGATATTTGCAAGTTATAAAAGGGGAGTCTTGTAAGATTTATATGATGCTTCAGAATAAAGTTGGGGTGACTGCTTATTCCTTTTAATTACTGAATTTCACATTGGCAAGTAAATATTGATACTTAACAGAAGAAAATACATGCTTCCAAAAGAAAACCCTCTGTGCGCATAAAATTCTCAAATGTTTGAAATAAAGGTTAAGTAAAGAAAGGACTAACATAAGACATATCATAGGAGTCCATCCGTTGACGTCATAAATTTTCATATTTAGCTAACATTTATTCATGATGCAGCTATGAGACACTAATTTGCCTGTAAATTTGTCAATTTGTAACTTTGATGGATTTTGATGAAATTTGTGGTTATTTTTAACGTTTTTAATGGTAAATGCAACCAATTTTCATGTCACATGACCTTCAGTTGCCAGGCTTTTGACTAGCAGCTAGGAAACTCATACTGCATTCACATGCATCCTGCGTTTTTAACCCAGTCACTATAAGATCATGTAACAAACTTTTCTGGAGGTATCCAGCCACATGGGTAAGGGTTCTTAGAATAGTCCCAATTCACTGTGCATACAGTACTCCCTCACCTCATATAACCTATGCATTTCTGTAGTGACCATGGTCTAGCATTTGGCAATTTTGTGTGTGTGTGTGTGTATCTGGCCACCGCCCTTCCATAATTTCCAGCCTTTTGATCCGCCAGCGAAGGTCATATGAGGTGAGTACGTCGCTAGCGGATTCCCAAACCAGTAAGTTTTGTGAAAACCAGCTTAATGACATCCCCCACCCATCCGACCTACAGTTGGTATGGTAGCTGTGAAGTGAATGGAGGAGAAGCAACCTAACAAAGGTATCATCGTCAAATGTGTGGTCAACGTAGTGGTCATTCCGTGAACTGTCAGAATTGCCAGTGGGTCAGTGGGTTGTTTTACAATAATGTTATGAGGAGGGGAGAAGTGGATGGGGGTGGGAAATTTTGAATTTGCGCAGTTAGTAGGGAGTAGGGAAAGCAGGTTGTGGCAGGAGAAGACATTCAGTCCTATGTCCGGCAGTGAACTGCGGTGTCGCTTTAATGAAGTCATTAATAACGTCCCACAGTGCATTCAAATTAAAAAGTTTTTGTCTGGTATGAGGGGATGATTGACATCTCTAGTGAAGTATCTTTGGCCCTTTCACTTGAAATCACAATTTGCAATGATGTCCTGGCCACATAACTGGCCATTACTAGCTAAAAAAAACATGAATAATACATTCTGGCCACACAGCTGGCCGACACACTTGGAGAATGGTGATAGTGAAGATCATGTGGTGCAAACAAAATGACACGTTTTCTTGAGGTGTTGTGATTGTGATTGAGGATATTGTTATGTTTTGAACAAAAAGATCAGGATTGTGCTTGTAGCCTTTCTTTTTAGACATGGTTGGGTAGAGGGAAGGGAGCTGACATATGGAAGTCAACTTTCAACAGGTATTGCAGCCACTGCTTCAGTGGGTTGTATTGCCTCTATACTGAGAGGGAATAATGAAGAACCACATGTTGCATGTCCCTTGTTATGAACAAAACATCTGCAGTAGGATCAGTGGCAGAACAGAATGTTGATGCACTCTGTCTATCTCTATGAATTGAGTCACACAAGATCAACCTGTTTTACTCATACATAGATATCTACTGAAATGTGGACATTCTGCATAATGTTGATATCAATTGTGAAATGCTGGCATTTTGAATTTTTGATTCTGCCAATTGTAGCATTGAATAATCATTCAAAATGTAGTGCAAAATGTGCAAGCCATAATCCTCATCTTCTGTTGCAAGGAAGATATTGTAGGTGAAGGCCACTTTTGCTCCCTTCGGCACAGACTGTATCGATAGACCGATATCTGTGGCTTTGCTGACCTTGCTTTGAGTACTTAGATTATGGAAATTGCATCACAGAATCCATGAATTGTAAAACCTTGTCTTACATATTTCTTATCGAGCGAATCCTGCTAATGAAACTTCATTCCCTCTTTTTGATTCCTTCCGTCTTCTACACTGCATAAAAATCTTATCACCAAAATTTATTCCCTCAGTAAAATGGGCTTCGCCCGTTGTAATAAAAGGTTGCTGTGGCAGGTTAGGTTGAAAGTGAGAACATTTCATGGAGGAAAAACCATAAATATGATTATAATTATCTGGTGAGATATAGTCCAGGTTATTTTGTCTTGAAGATGATGAAAGACTAAATTATACCTACCCAAAATTAGTCTTCATATTTCCAAAAATTAGTCTTCATATTCCCAACAAAATGTTGAACAATTGTGATCACACAGAAGCTGGCTACTGTAGCATATTTAGTGTCATCTTGTCTCCAAGAAGAAGTCCATTGGCATTGAAAAGTCACAGTTTGCAGGTGAGACTTAAATGCAATGACATATTGCATGGAATAAAAACTGTGAGTATGATAGTCATTACTTGATGCGATGTAGTCCAGGTCGTTTGTGACATTCTGTCTCTGTTGAGTGGTTGATCTAAGGACTGAACAACACTCTAACTTTGCACTAATCGGTGGACAAGTCTCAACCAATGAATGTAAGCATAATATTACTTGTTACCAACCTGCCCTCAGGCCTTTGTGACAATCACCTTTCAAACTGTTGATTAAAGTAGGTGATAGCATGATCATTAATGATAATGCCCAATGCAAATGGATTGATACTGTATATACAGTAATCCCATTGTTTTTATATTTTTCGTAAGTCATCCTCTCCTACCTGGAGTTCCTGGGACATGTCGTTTGTCAGTTTTTTTTTTGTTTTTTTTCAAGAACAACCAGCATGAGAGTCAACTGTTTCCCATTTCAAATACCCCCACAAAGTTCTTGCCATCATCTTTGAGGCACAGTGTTCCCATCCCCATTTTGGATTCACCAATGTTTGTGGCAAAAAAATGGTATGTTTCTCTTGGAGGTACATTTTCTTCTCTTGTTGCTCTTTGTCTGATCAGTTTAATATTTTGCAACAGACACCAAACAAGGGAGTGTTACCTGTCATCGGTTGGCAGTTGAAACTATACCAGGGCCCAAAGTAAAGTACACAGGCTCTGCCAGGTTGGCATGCTTTACATCGATTGCTCATCTCGAACATTCTGGTTGGGAATATTGATCAAGTGATAGCGTTCATGCACTTCGTTATGAGCTAAATTTCATTTGAGGTGAGGCCAAACATGCTGAAAGGGTATTGCAGCATAAGCAATTCATTTGAAAGAATGTAACAAGAAACCAGTCGGCGCGCATTCGTAGTTTGCTCTCATAACCAATATGAGAAGAGAAATTGAACCTTTATTGACAGAAAAGGAGTTCATTCCAAAATTGTAAAAATTAGTCAGATGCATTTGAAAAAAATGTCAGTCTGTGAGAGAATTCATTTATTCACACATCGTTTGATGGCGCTTGACTTCAATCAGGATGGTCGGTCTCTAAAGCATTTGAGAATTTGAAGGTTTTTACAACGCGATGAATGAAGTACAACATAATTTGTTCACAAACTGAAAAGATGTTTTAAGGTTCTTTGTGCATTTAAGGAAGGACTTCTTCTTGACTAGTATCAGTAAGTATCATAGTTAACTGTCAGATTGCAGTACAATTTAAATTGTTTAAATTGGTTTGGTTAAAATTAAAGGGACCAAGTATGACACAGCAATATTTTAGGCAGAACTGCAGTTGAATTTGAAACTTGTATGTTTTGCAGAAACACAAAACAAGTTTAACACATCAGTAGCAACACAGTTTTGCAGTTTAATGTGAAGACACACAGTACACATCTACCAACGATTTTTATTCTGGATGTTTTTCCTCAAAATGAAGAAGTGCTTGTTTCATGAACACCAGTTTCTTCTTTGGATAATGCTCTCACTGTAACCTACATATTTTTTTTCAACTCTGCCAGCCTTTTCCCCTTTTCACCTCTCCTCAGTGTATGTTGGAATTTTGATTCATAAAAGGTTTTTTTTTTCTCCTCAGCTCCACTTGGGGGACACTTTACTGCTTCACTCTGACTGGATATTAACCTCCCCTAAAAAAAGAGAAGAAACAGAAATTCTATCATTTACTTAACATGCATTTCCAGTGTTTCAAAAATGGTACTTTTAATAGGGATATTGATTCTTTAATGGACAAGTTCTTCAAAAATCCTTGACAACAGAGCGTAAGAAGATGAACAAAATAATAGTTAAGTGGGTCACAGTTCTTGTTATATTGGCACTGATGAAATAAGTGACAAAGGAGGAAAGAAAATAAAACTTTTCTGTGTTAAAATGCTGCTTGCATTGATACTCAGGGGTCGGTTTTAATTGATGGAAGTCTGGAAGCTTAAATTGCCTTGTTTGAAAAGTGTTTTTGAAGGTTGGTGATAATGCATAAGTAGTTTGGGTAGGAAAGTTCTGTTTTGGTGTCCAATTCTCAGAGAACTTTCTAAACCGTGAGGGTTTCCCCTCACATTCAGTTTTCATGTGATCATACTCTGACAGTATTGTACCATTTAGTCACTATGTAGGATGGCTATCTATTCTGGGAGTAAGCTAGTGATGACTTCATCAGATTCCAACAGTTTTTTTGCCTCATACATTCCAGCAGTGAGAAGTGTGGAATCTGTGCATTATTAATATTTATGAAATACACAACCACCGTCATCCGCACAAGCATTTACTTAAAAAGATTATACAAAGTTACATGTAAAAGGTCAAGTTATCACTGTGATTTTAGTGATGCATATTGTCACTCTGGTTAAATGTTTAAAATAGGTTCATATGGTTGTGATGCCTGAGAATTTATTCTACAACAAAGTGGGAAGAGTTTTATCGTAAATTTGAAGGCTGTTTCATTAGCTCCAACTCAAATTCCAAATGTGAAAGTGTTTAGGTAAATATGATGTTGACAGGTTAAAGGGTAATGTAGGTTTCCTAACAACTCAGTTTGAGTACCTTGAATGCACAGTTAAAAGTTGCTTTGATCTGGTATTTGATGTGTAGATGGTACTATATCAACCATTCTATCATACTTGTTAAATGTCAGAGGTCAAATGCAATTGAGCTTAGGTGATTTGCAAAGAATTGCAATTGTGCTAAATTAATCATAAAGATCTGAGCAATTAGAGATCTTGTACTTGGTGATGTGTTGATGTATTGTCATATTTGAGCTCAAGAAGCCTAATCCTAATGTAAGGTGGTCCTGAATTTTGATAAGAATCATGACTAACTAAAGAGTTTTTGTGTTTCAATCAGATCTTCATTAGCACTCCCAGAGTTCAGTGACCTATTCCCAAATGGTACAACATTGAAGTCAGAGCTGCTGCTGTTTGGGTGAGAAGAGCAAGGCATAGAATGTAAAGTCCTTCCAAGTGAAAGGTCTCGGTAAAACAAAAAGAAACAAAAAGAGAATTTTTTTCGTTTGAAAGTGTTTCTGATATTTGATATTCTGCACACTAGTGTCAGAGAACTGTAAGACAAAAGCAGTAAGAATAGTAGACTACATCAAATCATACACATTTTTACAATGGCTACACTGAACACTAAGTTCAAAACTGTTGAAAGCATAGGAAGTTAAATAATCTTCATGAGAGAACTAAGGAATGTGTTTGCGTCCATGTTCCATTGAGACAATCGGTGATGTTGCCATCATTAAATTGCTTTCTTCCTTTTGATATCTGTAGGTTAACTTTTCACTAAACTGACGAGCCTTTACGCTGTATCAAGTGTAATTTAAAGGTGACCTGGTTATCTTACTAGCTGTCACATGATGCCAGACTTTTCTTGATAGCTCTCTGCAATCGTTGCCAGGTTACGATTACATTACGTACTCCTGCATGGTTAGTAACTGTAATAATAACAAATGGATGTATGCACACATTCACTACAGATGTTTCTTTTTCTGCAAAGAGAGTCCATAACGGGTGACGTTTGTGAAGAGTTATCAGTGAGAGACCGATTTCACATCTTTAAGTGCTACTCACTGAAAAGTGGTTCATCACCATTGGAACATAGCATCTGTAGATAAAAATCATACAAAATCATTAAACAAGTAATTTCCATCATTTGCTCAATAATAAATAGCCAGGCTTCCGAGTCACAACTAGCATAAAAGATTTGCCAATTTTTCTCTCAACAGTATACAGTGCAAGTATGAAAGTGATTGTGGATCTCTGTGGATGAATATACCATAAATACATTTTGCTCTCTGGTTAAGTATTTCAGTCCTTCAATTGTCACTCACTGGTAGAACTAAGAGCTCTCCTTCAACAGCCACCTTTCATTGAGAGTGCTTGTATGATGTTTTGCCAAAGTGGGATGTGCTCCCCTGAAAGTACAATTGGTAGGAAAAGAATAGGGGATGAAACTGAAAGGGAAATTCCAGCAAATTAATTGGAAATATTCAGAGACTGGATCCCTTACCTCTCTGTGTAAACACCGTGTACAGCAGTCCTGTCACGCACCCATTGGCGACGCTCTCTATATCGCGGGGGATAAAGGGGTCTGATCGCAGGGATCAGTCGCAAAATATTAAAGGCGACACTGATCAGCAGGGGGTGCAGATGTTGTGGGCCAGAAGACAGTGAAAAAGAGAAACAGGTTGTTTAGAAAAGAGATTGATGCAGACAGCTCCAGGAGCGAACGGTGTACGAGGGGTTAATTTAAGTCATCTCAAACAAGAAGAAAGCAAAATTGTTTATGGAATGAACTACTTATTCTTTCCACCGGAGATGAAAAGAAAGGTAAAGGTAATGGAAATCAGTGGGAAAGACAGGTATGTGCCAGCAGTGGGAATTCAATGTTGATAGACTCATGGGGAAGCAAAGCAGAACCCAAAGTTGAAGGCGGAAGATAGATTATATTAAGCTGAGCTGACTACAACCAGAAGTTTCATAATGACGCTGTACTGTAAGTTGACAGAAAACAGGTTTAAAATAATAAAAATCAAAGTTTCTGCAAGTTTGACTCCCACTCTTGGAATAAATTGTTTGAAGATGGTGCTGAAAATCTCTGATGTCGTATTTTGTGGTGCATGTGTCCCTGAATCCTATGTTGACACCCCAAAATAAATTAACTTGAAAATGTATTTAAATTACATATATTTTGTAGGGGGGAGGTGGGTGGAGGTGAAAGTTGACAGAGGAAATTGACCTGGATCCAGTGATCCAGAAGGTGCTTTTGGCAAACAATTCTGCTTCATACTTGATGGCGATTGATGGTGGCACTATGCTCATATGTCCTGGTATAGCAGTATATATGCACCCCCCACAAATCATTATACCCTTGCACCATCCATAGGACCAATACAGAACTACAGAAAACCCAGGCAGTGACACCATTTGGTGTTCAGGAGATAGTGATTGCTGTAATTTCTGCTCAAGTAGCCATCAGAATTGACCTACAATACAAAATAATCTAAAAATGATTAGCATTCTGTGTAATCAATGACTTGTTTGACAGACTTTGCAGCATTGCTGGAAATTTGGGGTTCCTTTGTCACCCCAATACAAAATGTTCTTCGATGATTGATCGCCCTGTTTTTATTGTTCAACGTATTTCAGTTTTCAAATCTGCAGGTTGGCTCTCCCAGCAGTAACATATTTGTTCCTCGTTGATAAAGTTGGCTGTCGTAATTTATCTCTTGTTGCGCATTTGTAAATTCTGAGGACAGTTTTGTTATGCAGTGATATTCATGGAATGTGTTTAGGACAATTTCTCCACCCTTCCGAATGTTTGAAACTCCCTGCCCCTGCTGAAGCTTCCATTTTGAATACAGGCAGATTCAGGTTCTGTAAACAGTTGTGATGAATGCATCAAAAGGTGATACTTTGACTGCTTGTTGATCATATGATTCATGTAATTTTCATGTGAAGTTGCAGGCCTCATTTTGTCTTTTTACCATACCTGTAACTTGCTGTAAATGTATAATACTTTGTTCAAGTTTGTCAAAAAGAAGTAATGACTGTCTTTTCTGAATGGTTGAGAGATTACAGAAATTATCAATGTTGCATTCAACCCAATGTCACAATTCAGTGTTTTAAAGTGCTGGATTTGTAAAACGAAACATGTAATACTCGCATGGATTACTTGAGAAGAAGCTTGCCTATAGATGGTAAAATGCCATGAGCTGTGGAGTATAGTATTAAGTGAAATGAGTGAAATTCACAGCACATACTCCTTCACCTCATATAATCTCTATATCAACCATGATCTAGCTACTGGCAATTCTATGTGTGTATATCCAGTTGCAGTCCTTTTGTAATTTCCAGGTTTTTGGTGAAACAGCAAGGGAATCCATGACTACTTCACAATCTTCCTTATTGATCTCGATCATTCACAAAAAATTGGTTTGCAAGGTTTTATGTCGGATTCCATCCTAAGCTTTCCTTTCCAGGATGAAGGGCAGTGATAGGATGTGCACACACAAAATTACCAAGTGCTAGACCATGTTCAATAATTATGAATTCATAGTTAAATATGAAGTAAGCAGCACATCACTCATTAATTCTCAAACCTGTGAGTTTTGGAGGTACACCTTAAACTGTAAAATATTTAATGAGGGAATGGAGGGGTTATGAAAATAATATTCCAGCATAGCAGTAACTTACAAACTCAAATATCAGCATACATACTGCTAAGCAACTGCTGTGAGTAGGCCTGCAAGACTTGTAAAGAGACAGAAGTCTCAATGGCATTGGAGGCCCGACCTAGGCTCATTTGACATTTGCAAACCCCCAAACATGGAGAAAAATTAACCGTAGCAGTGAAACTGGAATGATATTGCTGACCAGTGAGACTACATTTGAAGGGATGATGCTTCGTCAGCCACATCAGTAGATTAAAGAGAATTGTACCGTGATAACTGCATTATTAATTCTAGTTGACACATGATGTAATTACATGAGTCAAGAACAACTGCATTTTATTGTATACTGTGCTTGAAATAAGAATTGTAAGTTACATAAATCCTGTATTATGGAAGTAACAAGGACAGTGTTGAACTCTATAGTCCCTTCGCAACCAAAAGCATCTGTCATATTTCCCATCGCTCCTGTGACTATGGAATTATCAGTGGGGTGTTTGCTGATAACGTAACTCCTGTAATTCGTTGGAAGAACAAGACGAATTTAAGTGCAGACAATCCAGTGGAATATGTGTACATATACTCACACAGTATGTTGTTGGTGCTTTTCTTCATCACAACATAGCGTATTTGGAGAATCAAACCGAATAACCTTGAATGATAGCTTGCTCTACTAGTGATCTTTCAAGGCCATTGGCATATATCTTCTGCAATCAAATCTGAATTATTCTGTAGAATCATGTCGTTGCAGAAAGGACAAAGATCGTCTGCATGCTCAATTCACTCAACCTGTAAAGGGATGTATTGCATTTAACCTGCACCAATGTGGCTTACAAAGAAAATAGTTAAATAGTCATTGATAAACCATTCAGTATCAACAATATTTAAAACAAACACAATATTTGTCTTTAACATTGTTGTCTGTTGGCTAGTCCATTCTGATCAAACAACAGTCCACGAGGCAAGCTATGGTCATTCAACATGCAATAGTTTTAAAGAACTGCACAAAAAGTACTTAGCAGGACTGGAGTCAAAGGGGTGTGGCTGTTTCACGTAAAATTAGTATTTTTATAATTGGTAAGTTTTGAACACAGTATCAACAACACAGTGAACTGAAGCTACTGCTTGTGTGACCTTGACATGTATGTAATGTTAAGGTGAAAACATAGCAAAATGGGAATAAACTCAGGCTACATTTCTACGATGCACTACTGTAGCTTGACAGTTAACTTTGTACCCTAGGTACATTGTTAACTTAACTTTTTCAGACGTACCTGTTGTGTGCATACAAACAAAAGTTGTATATTTTTGGTTCAGTGAGCTCAATCGTCCTATGATCCAAAATGGATATTCCGGTGCCCTCATCAGAAGCAGTTATAAATTTTGCACACTGCCCAGATCAAAACTCCCTATTTTTGTCCCTGATTTGTAGTCAAGACTGTTGAATTGTTATTTATATATTTTTATCACTGACACTCAGCAGTTGTGATCATGATAGTGTCCTTGGACATGCAGGTATCTGCCAGACACACTGAAACTCTCCAAACTTTTAAGCAATAGGTTTGTCCCTGGCATAAAGCCTCCTACCTCAGTGTTAGTTTCATTTAACTGGATGTACAAATCAGAGGGAATTTTTCTTTTAACGGAATACGATTTTTTACATTTCAGTGCACAAGCTATTCAACATTATTTATTTGCATACCCTTGGCTAGGGTCACATGTAGTCACTGTAACTTGAGATGATTACTTGGGTGAGGTGATGCTTGATCTACTTGTACTTGCAGAAAGGGTAGAGATCGCCAGGTGTGAATGTGAATTTGAGAGACATTCCTATTAACAAAGTACCTGTGTGCAGTTAATCTCCCTCAACACTCCTATAGGAACATGGCCAAGGATACCACCAATATGTGCTCTTTGTGCCTTTTGCTCTTTTTTCTTGTTCGTGTAGCTGACGAATTACTAAGATCAGGCATATTGGAGAACCGTAACTTAAAAGGCTCTTGATACACTTTAACGCTCTCTCAAGGATTTTTCATAAAGGCTTGGTACAAGGCAAATCTTGAACATGAGTTTCTTCCAACATCTTGCAGTATGTTTCAATACCTCGGAGGGATATTCCATTCAGCCAGAAAATTACAAACGCCACTCCACAACAATAACTCGGAACCGCTTTAGATGGAGTATCTCCATTGATTTGTCATTGATTATGCACTTAATGATGTTCAGCCTATGAATAGACCAAGTTCTCTCACTGGTGGTGTCTGTGTGTTTCTTACTTACTTAGCGATATTCAACCATTTGGTTACAACTCATAACTTCATAGTGTACTTCAATAAAGGGAAAAATTCTGAGATGTACATAAGGGAAAGAAATCAATAGAAAACATTTTGCGTTTGTAACAAGAAGTGAAGGAACTGCAAAGTACAATTTTTTTTTTTTTTTAAACTACCTCAATTCTCGTCAGTGTATATACAAAGTGTAATTGCCGCTACAGGCTTGGACAGGAATTTCATGGCATACAGTGTGATCAAGGAGGTCCTTAGAACCTCCTTGGTGTGATCATTCTTTATTGAGACCGTTATTCGGGGTAGTTAGCTTATTGATCAGTTTAAGTTCAAAGGATTTTCGTTCCGGGGGGGAACCGGACGCCCCCTTTTATCATGCAAGCTCTTAAATTGTCCATGACATCGTTGGGCAGGATAAAGTGTCGGGAGATAGTGTAAAGTAGTGGATTTCTATGAATTGTTTGTATGTGACTGTTGACTTTGTTCGAATTTAGCTTTTGTCTCGCCTACATAAACAGCTCACATGGGATGCATATGCTGCAGAACTTCTATAGAAGACTGACAAATGGACCAGGACATGTAAACTAAGTAATATGATGCTAGGGTGCAGGGTGGTATTACTAACGTTATCCGTAACGATATTTTTACATAATATAGACATGGAGGGTCTTGTAAGGTTTTTTTCTTAGGCAAGGGTTGGGGGATGGGGTTACCTGCTGTTGGTTACTGTAGACAAAAGAAGGTGTTTGTTTCAGTGCAAGGATAGGAGGAAGGGCAAAGTCAGGGCAGTCGATTGCACCAGAGAGTCTTGTAATCCTTGAAGAGAACTTTGCATTGGGAAGAAAAGGTAGTAACAAAAGGAATGCCCGCGTTTTGCCCGTTGTGTTCCAAAGTAAGGAGTTTTTCGGCGAGAGAAAGTGGCGGTTTTGTTGATGTTCTGATTGATAAAACGAAGGGGACAGCGTTTGCTGAGAAATTGTAGTTTGCGGTCATCCATCGTTTCAGAGAGATCGTTGCAAAGGTCGATGGATATACATATTTAAGACTTTAACCAAATTACAAGCTATTCATGACTCCCTACGTTGAGTTTCATGGATAACTCCACTCGCCAGGCGATGCCGAACAGCGTTGCTGAGTATATTAGGAAGGATGTGGTGATCACCCAATGGTAATAATTCGTTGTGTTGAATCGTTCCCAACATGATATTGTAAACTATAGAAACGGTCTATTACATACGCTTTGGTTATTCAGTAATATCTATGATCAACAATCTCGTAGGAGGCAGACGTGGTAAGTTGGTACTTAATTCACTTACTGAACTTTGTAATGTTGTCCCAATTGTTTCTTACTGCCATAGATCCCCACGGGGATGGATATTCATTTGACTTCAGCACATAATTTGTAAAATTAAGCACATAATTTATGAATAAGCAAATGTTGTAATTCATACTTTGTCTTCCTCTTCCCCGTGTTTCTAGACGACTTGGAACATGACCATGACGAACATGATCATGAACATGGCCACGAACATTAAGTTGAGACGCAATGACGTCATAAATGACGTCATGAGGTGATATATCGGATCATGACGAGATTAACGATGGTGGTGAATGAACGTTGGTGATGGGATTTGAATGATTTTGTTTTATTGAAATATAAATAAAGTCATGACAACGTCATTTGCAGAGCACTTCATCCTCTTTCTTTGATCTTTGTTGTTTATTTTCTTCTCTCCAATCTCCACCCATCTCCACTCCTCTCCACTCCTCTCCACCTCTCTCCACCTCTCTCCACCCCTCTCCACCCCTCTCCACCTCTCTCTCACTCACTCACTCACTCATCGATGGCTATATCTACTATGCGTTAATTCCATAATCCCCAAATTTTGACATTCACTTTATCCTGTACTTGTTTCTTCTCAGTCACTGTCGAGTTCCAAGAATAAAAAAATTAAGACCGCATTATTTCAATCAAGACCAATTTCCCTAAGCTAACCTCTTTCTCTTCTTTACTTTTTTTTTTTGTTTTCTATTATTTCTTTGTTTTCTCCAATCTCCTTTACTTTTGTTTTTTTTTTAAGGTGGCTTGACCTCGGAAAAATTAAGCTTCTGTCGGGTCTTCCCCCAATTAATTGTACTACTGGAAATAATTGTAATACACTCTCTTTGGTTCTGAATTTGTAAATAAGGGTCTTCAAAATCAAATCAAAAGAGATTATCAAATAGCGGGCTCAGAAAGTCATTTCTGTTTTCTATAGATCATGTTCTGCAACAACCAGATGTGTAATGTCAACGTAGATCGAATGACGTCATTCTTCTTAAAGCTTCCACTATATATAGGATGTATTTATTTTTCTTTTGTTTACTATTAAAACACTCAGGAAGGTCGCTCGTTTAACCAAAACTAATCTTCCACGAAGACTTCAAATAACGCAACGATTGTTACAAAAACGAAAGTAAAAGGAATACAAAATTTTCGGATGACCTAAGAGTGTCAATTTTGAAGTTATGAAAGTACATTAAGCGCAAAAAGGGCAAACAATTGCAACGCAACTGCGATAAAAATGTTCAGCTGAAAACAATAAACAGCATAATACTATTCAAAGACATAAACACATACGTAACCAAATCAAACTATGAGTTAAATATTGTGTTTTACCTGTCTTATAAAAATACTTAATCTATTCGCTTTTCTAGTTGAAGCTGTAGCCTATGTTGTTATAATTACTATTTTTGCGGTACATGTCACGGGGTGAGGTCGATGTTCATACATTAACATATACCTGATAACTTTTAAAGCTATAGGTTATCCTGCAGACTTCAAGTCGGAGAAAATATCTTTTTCTTTTCTTTCGTTAAAGCGGAAAAGTATATTTACCGGTGGCCATTTTGGCCAGTCATTGTTTTTGTATTCTTTCTTTGTTTTTCCTCCTATTTTACTCAGATCTTGGTAGACTTTTAATCAACCATTAATGCTGCAAAAGCTGGCTTTGATTACCTGTAACTTGTTAAACTAGCTTGTTCAACAGTTAAGATTTTCTAATGCCCTTCCCCATATATTATTTTTAGGTCTTCGCCTGAAATACCAAGGAGCATAAGCATAACCAGGGAAAGGAGTATAAATAATAGTAATTCCCCAATTAATGCTTCAGGCCTACCAAGGCAAGGGAGGAATGCAGGGTTGGGAGCATGTATGTATGCATGTAAAACACCTAGGAAGGCCCGTTTTCTACTATCTGAGTGGTATGTAGAGCCAAACGTTCCTTTGAATGCTCATCTCGGCATTGCAT